>CM049864.1:63500129-63522629 GCA_027474115.1 Schizopygopsis malacanthus | reverse complement strand
TGTGTGTGTGTGTCCACTGCTCCAGGTGTGTGTGTGTGTGTGTGTGTGTGTGTGTCCACTGCTCCAAGTGTGTGTGTGTGTGTGTGTGTCCACTGTGTGTGTGTGTGTGTGTGTGTGTGTGTCCACTGCTCCAAGGTGTGTGTGTGTGTGTGTGTGTGTCCACTGCTCCAAGTGTGTGTGTGTGTGTGTGTGTGTGTGTGTCCACTGCTCCAAGGTGTGTGTGTGTGTGTGTGTGTGTGTGTGTGTGTGTGTGTGTGTGTGTGTCCACTGCTCCAGGGTGTGTGTGTGTGTGTGTGTCCACTGCTCCAGAGTGTGTGTGTGTGTGTCCACTGCTCCAGGTGTGTGTGTGTGTGTGTGTGTGTGTGTGTATCCACTGCTCCAGGTGTGTGTGTGTGTGTGTCCACTGCTCCAGTGTGTGTGTGTGTGTGTGTGTGTGTGTGTGTGTGTGTGTGTGTGTGCGTGCATGTGTGTGTGTCCACTGCTCCAAGTGTGTGTGTGTAGGGCTGTGACGATAACCGCATTACCGCTTCACCGCGGTAATGAGATGCCGACCGCGGTGTTGAGGTCATCACCGCCATCACCGCACTGTTTTCGCGGGATTCGACCAGATTTCTTGCAACCCCGGTCGGTAACTCTGGTGTGATTTGGACGGGAGTGGGCGGTCTAACAATATCCCGTTCCCAACATCCTTTCAGAACAGCATATCTGTGTGATTTTACTCCCTCTTACCACTCACGCGCTGCAGCACGCACCAGTGCTTCTGTGTCATGTGTTTTATTGCGCACAGTGCGCAGCATGTGCATAACGGCACCCTGACAGAACAGGTGATCTGCATGTGCATATAGGCGAACAAGGCAGTCGCCTAGGCAGCAACACAGTCAGGGGCAAAGGGACAGATATTTGTAGTTTATCTTTTGGGCATTCGTTATCACCGCTTAGTTATTCTACATCTAAATAAAATGTGCTTCATAGTAATGCCGCTCCCGCACCGCCCCCCAACTGCGCGTCATCAATAGGCTGCAAAACATACTAATATACATTCATAAATGTCATCAAAACGAAAACTATCCATACATGAATTCCTTTTGCTGCTGGTGCTGTCTGATGAGTTTTAAAGCCAGACATGTGCTTCTGAACGGTAAGATTATAGCCTAATGTATGTATTATTTTATCATATACAGTGTTTAATTTGTGTAATAAAGCGGGGTGATGGATTCACATCAGAGGATGGAGAGGTAAGGGATCACTCGCGCAATCACTCGGTTGACCCACTTAAGTGATTACCAGCTTGCTCCGGTTCATTTTATAGTGTGCAGATATACTCTAAAAATCACGGTTATTTTATTAAACCTTTTTAAAAATGTTTGGGTAGTTTTTGTGTAACTCAGATCATAGGACAGTCGCAGCAACCCAGAGTTTGCATTTGCATCGAGTGCACGCAGATATTTTACCTTCTCTTCTGGTGAGAGCAGTTCCCAGTGCAACTGACTTATTTCGTTTTTTTTGTCAGATACAGGTTTGTTTCATTTAATATATAAAACAGTAAACGATTTTATTTTATGCAAAGCAAACCAAGTCACCTAAACGAGCCGCATCGTTTTTTTTTTGCGACTATGGAATGTTTATTTTTACTTCTAAAATGCTTGTTAAACGAATTTAAATTAGGGGTGGGCATAGATTAATTTTTTTAATCTAGATTAATCTAGATTAATTTTGGAATTAATCTAGATTAATCTAGATTAAAATGGCTCATTTGAATTCTGCCGAAGGCATTCAGAATATGTGTGCTACCCAAATAATGACTCAAAGTCTTTGAGAACGGGTTTCTCAAGCCAGGTATCGCATTAGACCAGGTGGCGCATCTCCTGTTTCCAAAATGCATCACAAACTGCTTGAGAAAGCTGTTCTACTATGATAATTGGTGATGAAAATAAACTATGTTCAATAAGATGTACTTGTGTTTAATAACCGTTTATTCAGTTAAACATGAATTTTGAACTGTAGGCCTACATAAGAGGTCGTGATGAACTGTTTACAGTTTCCATTGGGAAGCTTCTTAAAAATAAATTTTCCCTGAAGCAAACCCGGCGGCTTCATAGCTGCATCCATGTTAGCACGTCACGTCTGATGTGGTAATTTCACAGTAACGTTAGGCATACACACAGGTTCGAAGCAGAGGGTGACACGGGAGTGAATTCTCAAGTTCACATGAGACCTAAAGCGCATCCTGTTTGCTTAAAAGCGCAACGTTTCGTTGTTATTCTGAGTGCACACAAATAAACGTAGAGTCTTTACAGATTCGAAAGATGTATTAGGCTACTTTTATCTGTATGACCAAAAATGACGGAGATTTTAAGAGCAAGTGACGCACCGGAGCCTGTCCTGCAGCAAACGCGCTTCCACACAAACACTTCAATAGCGCACATTTTCTCTAGGTTAACATCATATTGAGCGGCCATGTAAAGTTGCTACTACATACATCTTTCAGATGAAAAGCCATATTTGAGGTTGATGAATGATAGGTGAGTGTTTGGATGTCCTGCCCGATTGTATTACCACATAGACCAGCCGTTAACAATCTGTCCATCACGGACTGCGAGCCTCTAGTTCGAAGACTCGTTCTCGCCCCCTACAGTGCAATTCGGCTAGGTATACATCCGCGCTAAAATATCAGGGTGAAAGTCATCATAGCTTGCGTAGTATAGACCCAGCTCCCAACCCAACTTTGAGAATAGATTAACGGCGATATTTTTTTTATCGGCGATAAGAGTCTCGCGTTAACGCAGCACGTTAACGCCGATAACGGCCCACCACTAATAAATATAAGAAATGTTGTATATATGTTTAAACGGTGAAATATGTTGTGTTAAGAACTGTATTTAAGAAAAATAAAGGCATTAAGACAAGAAGAAAAAAGGAAGAAGAAAACAATGACAAGGTAAAACAAAACGAAACCAACAGCAACTAAATAAAATAATCAAATTAATAATTTTCTAATCAGCATGCTTTAATTTAGTGTTGCTAGTGGTTTGCGTCAATAAGCTTAAATTAAAATGTCTTTGATCTGTGCTCTGGAAGTGTTCTGTTAGTTCTGCTAAACTTGAATTACTAAAACTCAAATTAAAACCGAAACTAACCTGTAGCCTTTAGGGTAGAAAACAAAATAAAAACTACACTAAAATTAACCAAATTATACAAAAATAAAAACGAAACTTAAATTTTTAGCGAAAATTAAAAGCAAAAAAAAAAAACGAATTTAAAAATGCAAAACTACAATAACCCTGACACAAACGTTTTTCTCTGGAGGAAGAGGATCCAATGAGATGATCGGAGTTCAGAAGCGCTGATCCAGACCGGGTTTGTTCAGATTAAGCCCTGACTGCTAATAGCTGTGCACACCAGCTGTTTAGCGCTGCTCACCGAGGATTTCTCCCAAATCTATGGTCACTTCAGTCTTGTACACTTAATCTGCTTTAGTGGTTATTTATTATTTATTTTACATTGCAATAGGGGAAAAAATGCCCGTGCTTGCTTTTATTTTAATGTAGTTGTATCAATAAACAAATTATCCAATCTTTCACATGCATCTTTAAAATCGTATTTGAGTGAAGCGGGGGCGGCACGGCAGGGTTTTGCCTAAAGCCCCGTCGATGAGTGACAGAGCAGAATAAGGATGGAGAAAAAGGTGGTCCTTGAAGGATGTTCAACTGCGACTGCAAAATGGTCAGAAACCCACGTCAGGCAAGTCTGACTCGGGACATTCTTCTCAGGGAAGTTAAATTGTTTGGTTTCATGAAAAAGAGATTTCATTTTGCAATGTCTAAGCCAACGGTTTTGTTCATATTTTGCATATACATTTAAATGACAGATGTCTTTTTTTTTCTCTGCGACACTTTTCCGTGTTGACAGCAAAAGGTTAAACAAATGTTGTATATTGACAAGACGAATAAAAATAACAATATGCTATTTTTACATTTTTTACAAACTGGCCTACATTATTATTCTTTTTTTCTCTCTGCGACACATTATTATGTTAACAAAAAAAATGTAAAATTAATTCGATTCTGGACAAGACGAATAAAATAAATAGCCTAAAATAAAATACATTTTGTGCAGACTACATTTTTATTTGTTATCTCTCTCTCTTTCAGTAGAGGAAATGTCATTGTGAGAATCTGGAAACGAGATGTATTTCGCGGGAACGGTCGGGTCAGGAAGAAGAAAAAGCCTTTTTTATTTTGCACTTTAAAAATATTGTTATCATAGATGTAGCCTAACGAATCGTCGAATAATATTAATTACATCCTAATTTGCTGTTACAATCTATCCGTTTCAACAGTTTTCAACAAGTTACGTTTGGACTCTTACCCGAAAAACAATGTCTAAAGAAATAGGAATCGAAGTTTAGCACAAGTCATAAGGACAAAGCCTGGGGCATGTTGAGCTCGGCTTGTTCTTTCTGCAGCTTGCTCAGGTTATTATTCTTTTAATAATTTGTTGTACAAAGAATGGGTTACAAACTATGACAAAGACTGTTCCATAATTCCTATTAAACTCAGAAGATATATATATATATATATATAAAAAAAAGTTATAGAGATTAATATTATTTTGTTATTATTGTTAATTTAATTTGCTGTTTTAAGAATAAATAAGACGACTTTATTATTATTCATTTCCATGTTCATTTACAAGCTGCATGCGTTCTTGATCAATTCATTCAGGGCTCTGCTCATTCTTCCCACTGGTCGCTATTTCTCAGTTTTTTTTTTTGATACAACATTATGATAAGTTAATCAGCATGCATTGATTAATCTAGTTTATAGCTGTAACGAAAGTGTTCAACTTTCAACCCGTTCTTTTTCATCAGTATTATTTGTGTCGCCTTCTCTGGTTTAAGAAGCAGTCTTTTACTTTAGTTTGAAAACCAAATCCTCCATTGCTCTGTCTGCTGCGTGCACCTTCCCGCTCGTGCTGATGCATTGAGTGTTGGCTCTATGAAGCGCTCGTGCTGAAAGTGCATCTCTCCACGTGATCAGTGAAATCTGACTCCTGCTACAATGTGCTGTGGCTCTGCAGCACAGAAGCAGACATGTTGGAGCAGCAGACCATGCATTTGCACAAGTGCGACCAGTAATTTTTTTTTTTACTGGGGGGGGGGGGGGGGGGGGGGGGGGGGGGGTCGTGCGATTAACCGCCAAACCGCGATATTTGTTGCTGCTTCACCGCGGTAATAAAAAATCCAATACCGTCACAGCCCTATGTGTGTGTGTGTGTGTGTGTGTGTGTGTGTGTGTGTGTTGTGTGTGTGTGTGTGTCCACTGCTCCAGGTGTGTGTGCTTGGATGGGTCAAATACAGAGAACACATTTCACTGCTGGTTATACTCTGTATAATTGTGTGTGACAAATAAAACAAAATATATACATATATATATATGTATAAAACTAAATAAATGTGAAATAGAGCTAAATAGGAATATTTAAAGAAAATATATTATAAATGACAAAAACACAACATTACTAAAACTACAACAGAATATAAATTAAAGCTAAATATTTGAACATATTTGAAACACTAATAAAAAACACTAATATTTAACACTAATTCAAAATTATAAAGCACATAACTAAAATCTAAATTAAATCTAAATAGAAATATATAAATATATATTTAAAACATTATATGAAAATTAAAATGACAACTATTTTTAAAAACTACTAAAAAACAAAAGCACATAAAATTATTAAAACAACTAAAATATTAATATTTAATATTATAGAATATAAAAAATATATATAAAAAATAGTATAATTCAATATAAATCATCCTAAAACACGACTGGCCAGTAAAACCCCACCCTGCGGATACAGAGGCTGTAAACACTGATTAATGATGAAGAGTCTGTGTTTTCTCACTGTCAGTGTTGTGTGTTCAGAAAATAAAACGGACCGCTCCGGACAGAACCGCTGTTATTTTGTGCTATTGTTAAATCTCCAGCGTGTGGGCGGTGCGCGGTTTCCATGGCGACGAGGCATCTCAGGTAAACCGCGTGGGCATCCGCCGCTTCAGAAGCGATCACCTGACCTTTAGAAAACACTCGTGCCGGCGCTAAAACCGCACCGCTACAAAGGTGGCTAATTTAATCAGTGCACAGCTAATTGACGAGACAGAGGCGGAGGAGAAGGAGGAGATGAATAAACAAAAGAAATGAAACTCTGAGCAATCCTTACCCACAATGCCGTAGGCAGAAACGGCTCTGGAAAGACCGGAGGATCCCTTCTGTCCGATCTTAGTACGATTGCCAAGATCCAGACGACCCAGCAGCTCCCGCACTTCCTGCTGACTGTAAACATGCTGCCACACAAACGCGCACACACACACACACACACACACACACACACAGAGAGAGAGAGAGAGAGAGAGAGAGAGAGAGAGAGAGACACACACACACACACACACATACACACAGAAACACACGCAAACACGCACGCACGCACACACACACGCATACACACAGAAACACACGCAAGAGACACACACACACACACACACACACACACACACGTGCAAACACACACACAAACACACACACACACACACAGAGAGAGAGAGAGAGAGACACACACACACACACACACACACACACACAGAAAGAGACACACACACGCACACACACACACACACAGAAAGAGACACACACGCACACGCACGCACACGCAGACACACACACACGCACGCACGCATACACAGAAACACACGCAAAGAGAAAGACACACATACACGCACGCGCACACACACACACACACACACACACACACACACAAAGAGAGACACACACACACACACGCACGCACACAAACGCACACACACAGAGAGAGACACACACACACACGCACACACACAGAGTTAGACAGACACAATAAACACACACATTCAAACTGAAGCAAAACTTTACATATCAACGAGGAATATCTACGCAGCAATTCAGGGATGAAATGTCAAATGCTGTTTTGTAGTCAATCGATTAAATTAGAATTAAATATAAAAGAAAGCAAAGTTGGACATTTTATTCCATAAAGGTTTAAAATGTTATTTCCACAAGAGTAAACAGTGATTTACAAAAAATACATATATAATAATAATAAAATAATAGATGGAAACCTAGAAAAGAAAGAAAAGAAACAGAAAATGTTGCCAACTAACTGATATAAAATAAATATAAATTAAACCTAAATATAAAAAACAAGAAAAAGACAAAAACTATTTAAAAAAGAACATAGAAGTACTTAAAGTACAATAAATAGAAATATAAAAAATAAAAAGTGACAAAAGCACACAATAAATTACTAAAAATAAATAATATAAAGCTACATAGAAACAGAAAAACTACAAATAAAAAGACTAAAGCACATAAAATTTATAAAACTAGAATAAAAATTATATATATTTAAAAAAAATGCATTCCAAAATTACTAACAATAAAACTAAAATAAACTAATTAAATCTACATATAAAATATAAAAAACAAAACATGAACAAAAGCACATAACAAAATGACTAAAACTAGAATAAAGAAATACATATATGATATAAAGTCCCTTCAGGGACCAGGTTTAAATGTTGTTTCCACCGCAGTGAATATAACGCTGATCACCTTATCATCAATAATGAGCAGATCTCGTGGTTCAGTGCGGTCGATCTTCAGGACGCGGTGTTTTGTCTGAGCGATGTTACTGCCCACCAGAAAATACCTCTGAGACACACATACTGTCAACTCAAACACAGGTTTACATTTACGCATTTATCCAAAGTGACTTATTCAGGCCATACATTTATTATCATTACATGTGTTCCCTGGGAATCGAACCCACAACCTTTGCGCTGCTAACGCAATGCTCTACCACTGAGCCACAGGAACACGTTTAAATGAGAGAAACTGTGTGTGTCACGCTACACACTAACACATGCATATTTATTACATTCATATTTGCATAAGGAAAATAAATGAAGCCATTTAAAAATGTACAATTACGCATTAAGCCATTATTCATTACCATATTGTGTCTGAACTGAAGTTTTTTGTGATTCACATTTTGTCTACAGTGATATGATAAAAAAAAAAATGCAAATAATATTTAAATCACACCCAGCCTTGAGATGGGTCAAATGTGTTTTATTAACATGGAAATAGCAGCACAATGGACTTAATCAGCCTTTATTTTCGTTACGGACTGTGGAGTGAAATACGAAGCAGACGTGAGTGATTGAGTGAATCTGAAGAGAAACAGCAGTCTGCTCATGATCTGGACAGATTCTCAGGTAAGACACATTAAAGACTGCCGGTGAAACAGACACACGGAGGATAAAGACTGGGTCTTGTTCTGTTATTATAGTCTGTATTCTCTCATAAACGGTGCGATCTGTCCTGTGCTTTATAGACTGTAGAATACAGCATGAAATGAAAGGGACACGATGTCTGTCTGTCTGCATCTCACAGTGAATGATTGAATCACTCAAGATTGAGCACGATATCATGTGTGTTATTAAGTATCAGACGCATCGTTCTCAGGTACAAACACAGAAACCCCTCAGAGACACGCAGGAGGAGGAGCCTAAGCCATATTTACAGCAGATTAGAATGATGTGAGAATATTCATAAAGTTGCATTTATCACACCACAGCACTAATAGATAAACAATAAACTAATAATAAAACTATTTAATTAATTAAAAATAAAGCTGATCTAAAAATCTATATATAATGTAATGAATATCTACGTAAATATATAAATAAAAAATAAAAAAATATAAATCATTAAATAAATAATAAAAAATTATAAATAAATACAAATTAACTAATTACATTTTAAATAAAAATAATTAATAATAACATAAATATGATCTAAAAATGGTCAACTAATAGTATCTTGTAACAATATCTAAAATATATTTCCTTTATATGCTATTGGTCAGAAGTTTGGAAAAAATTACCATATATATATATCTGGTAAATAAAATATAAATATAAAATATAAAAATATCTTTGAAAGAAGTCTCTTCTGCTCACCAAAGCTGCATTTATTTAATGAAAAATACTGTAAAAACAGTACAAATTATGAAATATTAAAACAATTGAAAATAAGTGTTTCTATGCGGATATCTGTTGATATGAAATTATTTTCTATAATCAAAGCATCATAACTCCAGTCTTCAGAGTCACATGATCCTTCAGAAAGTCATTCATGTGCTGACTTATTTCAAATTTTCACATTATTATTACTGTTTGAATGTATTTATGATCAAATAAATGTAGCTTTGGTGAGCAAAAGAGACTTCTTTCAACAACTCTATAAAAAATCGTAATAATTCCAAACTCATGACATTCATATAAACTCTAATGTAAATAAATCAGCGTATTTGTTCATTGTCAACTACAAATATTTGATCTTATATTATGATTAGACATACTTAACAAATAAGCACACGTTCACTTACAAAATATATTAATTATTATATAATGTGTCCAGATATTCTATTTTATTTTTGTATTTGTAATTCTCATAATTCTATTTTGAATGGCATACTGTGTGCTAAAATAATGAGAATGTACTGTAAAATTAGTTTTAATTACCATGAAAGTAATGTCATAGTGCAAAAAAAACACAATGGTCTTAAAACAGACTTGATTTTATTTATGCCAAAATATCAATTCTTAATTTGTATTAAACATACTTAGATTGCAGCAAACTATAAACCAGATCAGACAGTGAATCATACATCAGATGAACACTGCCATCTAGCAGCTCAGAGAGACATTATCATCAACACACACAGTCAGAAACCTCATGAATTTATCTATATATTCATATTTGAATATGCACGCTCTGCTGATCTGCATTTAAAAGACCAGGGGCAATTCCAGCGTTACGGATGTGACATCTGAACTCATTATGACAGATAAAAATAGTCAGTAAAAATAAACTTCTTACAATATTTAAACTGGCTATGCATATACTCAGAGCACCCAATCTGGAGAACTGACAGCCAAAATATATTTTTCTAAAATATATTTAAGCCCCCCCAAAAAAGGTAAATAGTCATGCGTTATGGATGTGACAGGAAATAACATCATTTTCAGTATACTGTATGATTTTCTTTAAAGTCTGTCAACTTTTATGTCAAATGTATAAATATTGATTGATATCCACATGATGAAGGGGTCTTAGCTGAACATAAAAATACCAATGTTTAAAATATTTAAGTGCATTTTGAGGAAAAAACTAAGTTATGGATGTGACGTGTCTGAAATACACAAAATCTGTTTAAGAAATCAACAATCAAATCATCATGTCACTTTTGTTGACGCATAAAATGACTCTGAATACTAGTTTTGACATTAAGAAAACCATCTGAAATTATTGTAATGATTTTTAAAAGGGAACACTGGTTGTAGCCCCACAAACTTATCCTCTACAACGTTATGGACGTTACTTGGCTCTGGACACATTTAACAAGAGGCTTATAAATGTATAGAGCTTTACTGTTAAAGTAAGCTATGTGTGCACAATGCATTATCATTCCCTTCTTAATCAGGAAATTGCCAAGTGATAACAATTTATTGAAACATTGAGTCTATCTGTTCACTTTCTTGAAAACAGTATAACACAGCCTTTTTTTAAATGCCGCTTGTATTGGCACACACCTTGTATATGATGTAAAAAAAGAGCAAATATCTGTAAAATTCAATGCGAGTGGTTACATACAATAAAATATAGACCTAAGTGAACATTTTAAGAACAGGTCTGTTTGTGTGTGCCCAACTTTTTTTTTTCATGGTAAGGATGACCTTTGCATGGAATTGCCCCTGAGACCTTTCAGTTCATACCCGTCCTGAATAATGAATGAAACGTGACTTACGGCTCTGGTCTCATAAAGCACCAGCTTCTGAGCTCCTCGGATCACAGCGGCGTTCACAGGCATGACGACGCTTCAGTCCATCACTCAGAGAAACACAGACACGCAACACATAACTCTCATCTGACAAAACATGAAGCACAGATCAGCGGTGCATCACCACTAATGCTTAGAACCATGATTTACTGCCTTGATTCTACATAACAGACGTTACATAACCACTAAAGCTTAGAACCATGATTTACTGCCTTGATTCCACATAACAGACGGTACATAACCACTAATGCTTAGAACCATGATTTACTGCCTTGATTCTACATAACAGACGTTACATGACCACTAATGCTTAGAACCATGATTTACTGCCTTGATTCTACATAACAGACGGTGCATCACCACTAATGCTTAGAACCATGATTTACTGCCTTGATTCCACATAACAGACGGTGCATCACCACTAATGCTTAGAACCATGATTTACTGCCTTGATTCTACATAACAGACGGTGCATCACCACTAATGCTTAGAACCATGATTTACTGCCTTGATTCTACATAACAGACGGTGCATCACCACTAATGCTTAGAACCATGATTTACTGCCTTGATTCTACATAACAGACGGTGCATCACCATAACTAATGCTTAGAACCATGATTTACTGCCTTGATTCTACATAACAGCGTTACATAACCACTAATGCTTAGAACCATGATTTACTGCCTTGATTCATAACAGACGGTGCATGATTTACTGCCTTGACTACATAACAGACGTACATAACCACTAATGCTTAGAACCATGATTTACTGCCTTGATTCTACATAACAGACGGTACATCACCACTAATGCTTAGAACCATGATTTACTGCCTTGATTCTACATAACAGACGTTACATAACCACTAATGCTTAGAACCATGATTTACTGCCTTGATTCTACATAACAGACGGTACATCACCACTAATGCTTAGAACCATGATTTACTGCCTTGATTCTACATAACAGACGGTACATAACCACTAATGCTTAGAACCATGATTTACTGCCTTGATTCTACATAACAGACGGTACATCACCACTAATGCTTAGAACCATGATTTACTGCCTTGATTTACTAACAGCGGTACTCACCACTAATGCTTAGAACCATGATTTACTGCCTTGATTCTACATAACAGACGGTGCATAACCACTAATGCTTAGAACCATGTTTGTTTACATTTGCATGTATGCATTTAGTAGATGATTTTATCAAAAGTGTCTTACAGTGGATTCAGCCTTGATTCTACATAACAGACGGTACATATTTTGTTTACAAATCTTACTATTACCTATATTTCATTTAGCTTGCTCTTTAGAAGCTACATAAGATATTAACCCTCCCCCCCATTTAAGATCAGTTTACACCCTGAATCCTTAAAAACAACAAAACATATGATTGCATTAAATACACTACCAGTCAAGTTTGTGAAGACTTCTTTCTGTTCACCAAGCCTGCGTTTATTTGATCCAAGCCGCAAACACAGTAATATTGTGAAATATTTTACTATCTAAAAGAACTGTTTTCTGTGTGAATATATATTAAACTGTAATTTTCAGCATCATTACTCCAGTCTTCAGTGTCACATGATCTTCAGAAATCATAATAATATACTGATTTGCTGTTTAAATATAAATATATAAAAACACTTTTTATTATTATGTTGAAAACAGCTGAGGATAATTTTTCAGGTTTCTTTGATGAATAAAGTTCAGAAGAACAGCATCTATCTGAAATAGAAATCTTTTGTAACTTTATTAATCTATGTATCATCACGCTTGATCAATTTAAAGCAACCTTACTAAATAAAAGTATTCATTTCTGTAATTTTCTCTACCCCCCCAATTATTTTTTTAAATAATAAATATTTATACTGTCTCCAAGCTTTTGAATGGTTTAATGTTAAAAGAGCTTTTTATTTCAGATAAATGCTGATCTTTGGATTTGTCTATTTATCAAAGAATCCATACTCAACTGTTTTAAACATTGATGATAATAATAACAATAATAATCAGAAATGTTTCTTGATCATAAATCAGCATATTATTATGATTTCTGAAGATCATGTGACACTGAAGACTGGAGTAATGATGCTGAAAATACAGAAATAAATTACACTTTAATATATATAAATAGAAATATGTTATTTTAAATAGTAAAAATATATATTTTTTTTAAATATTACTGCTTTTGCTGTACTTTGGATCAAATAAATGCAGAAATAAATGCAAGAATGCAAATTGTTAAATATTACTGTTAGAAATCTTTTCACTGGTAGTGTATAATATTATTATTATTCATAAACCATCGGTAATTCCGATGATAATAATTTAATTTCTTCACAATTAAAATCTCTGAGATAATTAAAATTAAATTGAAAAATAAAGTAAACTTCTCTGAACGAATGAATTCAAGTTGGTTCTTCAAAAATGCATGTTTATTAATAAATATTGATACAAAATGAAATAATCAGACACAATCTAATATGAAAATAAGAAGGCCTGCTGAAGGAACATTTAAATGAGGAAGTTGTGAATATCTATATGGACTGTTTACGGCCTTCGCGTTTTAAAAGTAAGACGCTTTCTACATTATATAGATAATATTTGACAGAATTCGACAAATCAATAACACTTACATTCAGCGAGCGCCTGCATGAGAGTCGAGGTTGTGTACAAACGCAACGCTACACTGTATCATGTGACTGTCACAGTTCCGCGGAGACGGAGCCTGCGCTGGGACAAACAACACAAGCGGAAACGCGATTTGAAAAACGATTCACCTGCTGCTACTGGTCCGAAGAGGTGAGTACAGGTACGCTACTTACAGTAGCTTTTGGGAAATGCAGTGTGTGAGATTACAATAAGTGTGTCCCCAAGCACAGTATGCTGAAAAGAGTATGGTCTAATAGTTATTCTAGTTGGTGTGAACATGCTTTATGATCTTCCCTGTAGAGATGCAATGCTCTCGAGTCCCTGTAGATGTCTCTGTGTGTTAACACATATATATTGAGTCTGTGTTATTTGTGTTTTACTGCAGTTCAGTTCACTTTTGACCCTTAAAGGCACATTTTACTCAGTATTCAGTGGCTTGTTTTTGGTATATAACGAGTGTGTAAAATACAGTCAGTTAGTTATGTAGTCTATTATACTATCATCTGTACAGTAGAGCATCTTATTACAGTTGTTTATCTGTTTACACACAAAAGCATGAAAGCTGACACTCAAACAGCAGAAACACACCAAATCTGCAAAACCAGACACTAATTGTTGACATTTTCAATTTCATAAAACACGTTTTGTAAAGCACAACACACAAAACTCTCTGTAACACAAACATCTAACAAGAATTGATATTAGGGCAAATGTTTGCGTTTGAGATGTGTTTGTGATATATTTAATGCAGTGCTTCGTGAGGCATTTTGTGTGCAATTCTTGGATTTATGTGTAAAGTTTTGAAAAAAGAGGCAAAGTTTTGAAAATGTAAGCAGTTACATACTAAATACTGTTATATCTTGTTGAATTACATTTGTTTTAAAATTTATTTTATTGTAATACACTGAAAAAATTATTCATTGAATTTACTAATTTTTTTAAGATAAGTGGTTGCAATCAATTTATTTTAGCTACATTTAAATAAACAACATATATACATTTCAACATAATTTTTTTATTATTAAATGTAGCTAAAAAAAATCTCTTCCCTTAAAAAATGTAGGCCCGGTTCCACAGACAAAGCTTAGACTAACCAGGATTAGGCCATAGTTCAATTAGGACATTTAGATCATTTTATAAACAAGCTTAGAAAAATACATTACTGGAGGTGCTTTCTGAGACAAAACAACGCCACTGATATATTTAAGATCAGTCAGTGCAAGTTTCTTTCAGTTGAAACGGCTCAGATTTACATTTGAGTCTAGGACTAGGATTAAGCCTAGTCTGTGAAACCGGGGGTAAGTATCATTTTTTTCAGTGTACTGACTAAGGCCTTATTTATTTATGTTTTCCCTTTTTTCAATTGTTTGTGAGTACAATACACCCCCAAAAAATCGCACAGACATAACATGATGTGCTTGTTTGTTTTTTGATACATTTTGGAAAATGAAATGGTCATTTAAAGAGATAAGGACTGAATGAATGAGATACACGTTCAAACATAT
This sequence comes from Schizopygopsis malacanthus, assembly GCA_027474115.1. Lineage (NCBI taxonomy): Eukaryota > Metazoa > Chordata > Actinopteri > Cypriniformes > Cyprinidae > Schizopygopsis > Schizopygopsis malacanthus. The sequence goes on along the minus strand of CM049864.1, from coordinate 63,507,514 downwards.
TGTCCCTCAGAGAGTCATCTAAGACACGGACAGGCCCTGGACGCACCAGAGGTTTAACTAGTTCCTCTCTGCTGTATCCTGGCTGTTATTTTGACAGTATTATCACTGAAGGAGAGATAAGTTGTCTTGGGAATCGACGTGGCGCCGCTGTGTCCCTCCCTCGGTCAGACAGGCGTCCCGGGGTTTGTGTTGGCGGCACCCCAGGGTTCTGGGAAGCGTCCTGTTAAACCACTGAACGCCCCAAAACTCCTGCGCACCCTTGCTAGGGTCCCTCTGTTTGCATCGCTTTTCAAAATCAATCTGTGTTTCCGTTTCCTTGTCTGACTTTCTTCCGAATCCTGCAGTTTTCCTGAGCTAAACAAACACATTCTCTCATCCTGAAAGATTCGTCTGTCCCGCACCGTTAGATTGACTCCAGATCCGAGATTTTTGTCAGCAGCGGAAATGTTTATTGCTCAGAAGTTGTTTTTTAAAACTCAAGGTACTTAAAGGAAAAGTTGGTGAGAATTTACTATAGATGAGTTTGTTTATTCATCAGGTTTGGAGGAATGTGTCTCAGCAATGGATGTGAATGGGTGCCGTCAGAATGAGAGTCTGATAAAAACATCACAATAATCCACAGTCCATCTGAAGTGTTGTGTGTTATTGTGATGTTTTTATCAGACTCTCATTCTGACGGCACCCATTCACATCCATTGCTGAGACACATTTCTCCAAACCTGATGAAGAATCCTAATCTTGGATAGATAAATCAACAGATGTAGAGCAGCTCAGAGAAGTTTATACTGAGATCTCTGACTCGGTATCTTGAGTGAGTTATCACGAGTCTCAGTAAATAACCGTTTTCTGAGATCTTGACGTACATCGCTGCATGAGATACGAGGGTTTGGCTCGTCACCTTGAGACGGTTTTGATAAAAGTCATGTGAGCGTCAGCGAGGCACAGCTTTGACTAGAATCAAAGATAATCTCAAGTACACGAGGGCCATGAAATACAAACACCTGCAGGAGACGAGATCCTTCTCAATGAGACACATGCTATAGTACTAACTGCAGATATAATCATAACTGATTATAATAAGAATTACACTCATTGTTTGTGTTGTGAGTTCTCTGAAATGCTTTGTTTAAATATGGAAATGAGGCTTTAACTAATTAAATACCTGCTAATTTGCGTACATTTCCAAAAGATAAATCTGAAGCCAGGTTCAAATTTCTGGTTTGATGTTGTTGGCATTTTAGGAAAAGGTTTTTACAGAAGGGATTTTTATCACTCCATAAAGCATATAATACTGTCAACCGTCCAAAAAAACTAAAATACAATTATAATCAACTGTTGCATAATTTCAGACGTATGACCCCTTAGTAAAAAACACCATTCTGAATACAGATAGGAATAAAACTCAGGTTTGGTGCATGCAAATGATGCTGAAGTGGAGAAAACCGGCGTTTAAAGATATATATTGTATAATATGCAAATAAATAAAGTGCAATAATAAAACCTGTCAAATGATACATGCACAAACTCCTCAGTAAAAACCGGTCTAATTTGGTGTATGTGCTGATGTGGAGGAAAAAACTCATTTTAAAGATGCTGTAATAGAAATCTATAGAAGAAGTAGATAAAGAAAGAATATAATCAGGCCAATGATATATGGACAAACCCCTCAGTTAAAACCTTCTGAATATAGACAAGAATAAAAGTACGTTTTGGTAAGTGCTGCTAAAGTGCAGGAACATCTGTTAAAGATATTGCAATTTAAATCTAGACACAAATAGATAAAGAGCAATAAAATAAACCCTAAAATGAGTATTTTGGATATTTGTTCTCTACTGTGCCTGTAGTGTCTAGTCTTGAAGCGATAAGAAGAGGACTCTAAAGATAGAGACGGTGTGTGAAGCTGATAAAGAAACACAGAGTCTGTTCTAAACTTAGAAGTGCGGCAGATCTCGTGACAGAAGAGAACTGGGAGATAGTCGTGTGTCTTTGGTTTAGATGCCTGCTGACCTCCGCTGGTGGTCTGATATGTGATGTCTTAAAGAGATGGAGACACCTCAGGGGTCGAGCAGAAGTCAGAGACCCCCCCCAGCTCCCTCGGACCACTTACAGAGAAAGAGAGACGGTGATAAATGATTAGAAGAGAAATGACAAGGTTTCATTTGAATTCAAAACTGGCTTTTGTTTTATACAGTGCACTGTCAGAAGTAAAGGCACAAAAGCTATCGCTGGGACGGAACACTTTTGCACCTATTAGGTTCAAATATGTACACTTTAAGTGCTAATATGTACCAAAATGGACCCTTTAGGTACAAACATGTACCGCCCCAGCGACAGCTTATGTGCCTTTATTTCTGAGAGTGTGCTGATTATTTCATGATGTTCAGAGATGCTGAGGTCAGCACAACACCACGGCCTTAATTAAGGCATTCGGCCTTAATCGAGAATACAGCATACAACATTAAATATAGTGTAGCATGCCACAACTGCAAATCATTTTATAAATCATCATATCATTTAGTACTGTCAAACGATTAATCACGATCAATTGCATCCAAAAGTTTTCCTTTGCATAATATATGTGTCTGTTCTGTGTATATAAACACACACACACCCTCACACTCACACTCACACACTCACACTCACACTCACACTCACACTCACACTCACACACTCACACTCACACACACACTCACACTCACACACACACACACACACTCACACTCACACACTCACACTCACACACTCACACTCACACACTCACACTCACACACACACACACACACACTCACACACACACACACACACACACACACACACACACACACACTCACTCACACACACACACTCACACACACACACACACACACACACACACACACACACTCACACACACACACACACTCACACACACACACACACACACACACACACACACTCACACACACACACTCACACACACACACACACACACACTCACACACACACTCACACTCACACTCACACTCACACACTCACACTCACACTCACACGCACACGCACGCACGCACACTCACACGCACACACACTCACACTCACACACACACACACACACACTCACACACACACACACACACACACACTCACACACACACACACACACACACACACACTACACACACACACACACACACACATACATTATACATTTTGAAAATATGTACATGCATTTACTGTATCTGTTTATATTAATATATTTTATATGATAAATAAATACATTTAATATATAATTAATTATTTTTTTTTTAATATACACATGCATATGTGTGTATTTATATATACATAGTAAATATACACAGTACAGACACATATATTATGTAAACAAACTTTTATTTTGGATGTGATTAATCGTTTGACAGCAGTAATATATATATATACAGTAGCACATTTAAATCGAATACTGTACATAAATGTTTACCTGCATGAATATGAAAGTATGAAATAAAATCAGTAATAATGAAACAAGGAGAAATAAAGTAGAAAATGCAATGTTTTAAGTGGAAATGAATGTGAATATGTTGAATTATTGGTCAAACTTCTAGATTATTCATGTCAGTTTGTGTGCATTACACTCTTAATAATAAAGCTGCTTCACGATGCCACAGAACAACCCTTTTGTCTAAACGATTAAAGAAACATTTTCTGCTTCACAAAGCTTCTTTGAAGGTTCTTCAGATGATAAAACGGTAAGAAAGAGATGATCTTTAACTGAATGCTTCTTTGTGGTGTTTGTAAAGAGCAGCTGAAGAAGAGAAACAGACTCAGCTCTTAAAGATATGTTTTAAAGACTCGTCATTATATCAAAGTACAAGTATCCAATAATGTAGCTCCTGAGAAACAGTTTAACAAATACATTCCATCAAATCAAATTCATTAAGTGATATTACTCATTTGAATATGCTAATATGAAGCATACTTTTAAATAGTGAAGAGGAGTGTAAAACAGTCTATGCTGAAAGATTATATTGCAAATAAAAATTGCAAGTTAAAATAATGTTGCAGACAAACTTGCTGTCCTGATATTTCTATTGGTTTAGCTGAGTTGTGGTTAGCACGTTGAATCAGATCTGTTGGTCTGGATGTGAGTGTGTTTGTGCGATGTTTAAAAGGCGTTCCTCTCGAGTACAGAGTCAGTCACACGTAGGTCAGGTCTGGTACGAGTCAGTGAGCGAAGGCCTCGGATCGCACCGAAGCCCGGCTGATGTTTGGCTGCTCGTCTGTGTATTGCTGTCGCAGTCATGCTGTTTACTCAGAATGATAAGCTATGATGGATGTCCAGTGACCACTGCGCAGGTCAGCACTGCATCGCAGCAGATAACACTCGACCAGAGTCGGCTGGGAATTCAGCAAATAATATATAGATATATATTAGAGACAAATGATTATCATCATATTCAGTTCTGGAAGGCCAATAGTCTTTTACTGATCTGAAGAGAAGTCACATTTTGATAAAACTTACAATATGGAGCAAATAAAAAAAACGAATCATTGATGGCCATTCAAAAGTATAGCTCAGTATTCTGACAAAATAATATGAGTTACTTATAAATAAAATATATATATATATTAAGTCATTTATTTAATGTACACTCACATAACCGTTCAAAAGTTTGGGATCATTAAGATTTTGTAATGTTTTAAAAAAAAGAAGTCTCTTCTGCTCACCAAGACTGCATTAATTTGATCAAAAATACTGTAAAAAATTTGAAATATTATTACAATTAAAATAACAGTTTTCTGTGTGAATATATATTAAACTGTAATTTATTTATGTGATGCGCAGCTGTATTTTCAGCATCATTACTCCAGTCTTCAGTGTCACATGATCTTCAGAAATCATAATAATATGCTGATTTATGATCAAGAAACATTTCTGATTATGATCAATGTTGAAAACAGTCGTAGAATATTTTCGTAGAAACTGTGATGCATTTTATTTTTCAAGATTCACAGATGAATAGAAAGTTCAAAAGAACAGCATTTACAGTATTTTACCATAATTTGTGCACTAATAACAGAGCCTTCATGTCATTTTTCAAAACTCTAGACACATAATTCACAACTGAAGATCAAAATTAAGTTACCCATCCTTCATTTTAAGACTGAAAATGTTAAATGAGGCGAGCAGAATCCTCTTCATGTTGGTGTGTACAGGTGTGTACAGGTGTGTGTGTGTGTGTGTGCGTGTGTGTGTGTGTGTGTGTGTGTGTGTGTGTGTGTGTGTGTGTGTGTGTGTGTGTGTGTGCGCACTTATGAGGACATTGCCCCATGTCCCCACTTTTTAAAACGCTTATAAATCAGACAGAGTGAGTATTTTTGAGGGAAAATAGAAATGCACCGTCTCCTGTGAGGGCTAAGTAGGTGTAGGTAGGTGTAGGGCAATAGACTATGCTTGAGATAAAAACCATTACGTATGGAGTGTCCCCATAAACCATAAAAACCAACATGTGTGTGTGTGTGTGTGTGTGTGTCTGTCTGTGTGTGTGTGTGTGTGTGTGTGTGTGTGTGTGTGTGTGTGTGTGTGTGTGTGTGTGTGAGAGTGTGTGTGTGTGTGTGTGTGTGTGTGTGTGTGTGTGTGTGTGTGTGTGTGTGTGTGTGTGTGTGTCTGTCTGTGTGTGTGTGTGAGCGTGTGTGTGTGTGTGTGTGTGTGTATATGCGTGTGTGTGTGTGTGTGTGTGTGTGTGTGTGTGTGTGTGTGTGTGTGTGTGTGTGTGTGTGTGTGTGTGTGTGTGTGTGTGTGTGTGTGTGTGCGTGCGTGCGTGTGTGTTATTTTCCTCTGTTGGCTCAGTGGGTTCACACTCGGGTCTTGAACTGGCCAGGTAAACACTGGTGACCCTCTTGAGAGTTTCCTCCTCCTTCCTCATTATATCAGCGATGCACGTCGTGTTACAATGATGCTTTCAAGTGCCCTACTTTCTTGTTTTAAGTGAACTATTAGTCTAATTTTGAAGGCCACACTTGGACACGTGCTCCAAAAACTACGTGGGCAGCATTTGAAGGAAGCGTAGACACACTCAGGATGTCTTGTTTCTAAGATATCTTCCTCTGGCGTATCCTTCAGAGAAAAGATGCATTGCTCAACATGAACTCAATGACAAAATCCATTCAAGATGATGGACATATTTATTCAATATTTGTGTGTTCCAAAACATAGAGCTAACTCAATCTGATGCATATTTGCCATACATACATGAAACAGGTCAGATTTCAGTAACAGTACTAATAAACTGACTGTGATTCAAATTCACAATAATCATATATACATACATATATTGTCAATAAACTGAATTTGTTTCAATCTCATACATATGAACTAACTGAATGTATTTAATATTTTTTACCATGTTCATACTTTTTAATGAATTAATGTTCACAATGAACAGATTTATGCTGATTCTGAGTGTTATTTTAGTATCATTTTTATATTTTCTCTGCAGTTTGTGTTTATATATATTCGTAAAATATGAAAATGAGAAATGGTATCTTGGCAGCTAGCAGAATTAAAATATTTTTTACATATTTCTAAATGTTTTTTTATTTCAGTTGAAGTTCATTTTATTTCAAGTAACAAAAATTGTTTTATGGTTTTAGATATTTTCTATAATTACCATGATTCTAAGCCATTTCAATAAATGTATTTTGAAAATGATTGTTTAAATACAAATCAAATAGATGCATATATAAACGATTTAAATCTTTTTAATGTATGTATGATTGACAGACATGCCTCACGTTTAGGCCTGGTTTCACAGACAGGGCTTAGTTTAAACCAGGACTAGGTCATAGTTCAATTAGGATTTTAAAGTAATTTTTATAGACATGTCTTAGAAAAAACATAACTGGTGTGCATCTTGAGACAAAACAAGGGCACTGGCATATTTCAAGATCAATCAGTACAAGTTTCTTTCAGTTAAAACCGCTCAGACTTACATTTAGTCTGGGACTATAGGCTTAAGCCTTGTCTGGGAAACCGGGGGAAAGTGTATTAGTTTATGTTAACACTGTGTAACTAAAATGCATGGACATTTTATATGCAATGTAGATACATCAATCTTGAACTTGGGCATAAATATGTTTTTGAGTGTGTATCTTTATTAACGTTGTATTAATGTTGGTTTTTATGAGTTAATGGGGACTCTCCACAGGCCATATTTTCTATCGCCCTACAACAACCCTACACCTAAACTTAGCCCTCACAGGAGACGGTGCATTTCTACTTTCTCAAAAAACTCACTCTCTATGATTTATAAGTGTTTTGAATTAAGCCTTTTGGTTTACAGGGAACACTGAGGCAGTGTCCTCATAAATCCACCTTCTCCTTGTAATACCTATGTCATACCCATGTCATT
>CM049864.1:63485129-63497629 GCA_027474115.1 Schizopygopsis malacanthus | reverse complement strand
TATCTGGCTGCTCAAGCTGGATATCTGTGTCTGAGCTCAATTCCTGATTCAAATGTAGGTTCTGCAGACATTTCAGTAATGCGTTGTGTGACTAAATTATGCATAGAAAAGGTATACTTTTTATTTAAAAAAAAGTGTACATTACATTTTGGTACAATAACAAATCCACCAAAATTACATAATATAAAAAATGGAATCACAGTAATAAATCTTACGTGAAAAGCTTTACTAAAAAGATGCCTCTTACAGTTTTTTTCAATTGAAGCATTGTTCAATCATTGTCAGGTCTTTTTCACTCTGTTGTTGTTGATGTAATAGAAAGAGCTTCAACACCTGACTATTCCTCCAACTGAGACTGGAATCAGATATTTCTAAATACTTCAGTTATCTTAAAAGTGCTTACCAGTTGTTACAATATTTTATATAGAGAGATTTTTTCAATACTTTTTAGCTGCTGTTGTTGCAGAAGTAGAAGCTTTACACTATATTTAACGTTTGGAACATATGGTCTTCATTTCTGTCATGCTGTGTTTAAGCATTTGCAAAAAAGATAAGAAAGATCCATGATTTTTTTTGGTATGGGGTAAGCTTGTATAAAAAGTACATTTAAGCATTTTAGAAACATGTTAATTGACTGAATATTGTGTGAAAACAACATGAATTGTGTTACTGGTATGGTCACAACATATGTTATTTACAAGTGTGCAGTTCACAAATGACCCATTTTTGGTTTTCTCTGTATAAATGTGTCAGTTATGATGTACAATGTATTGTTATGAATGTTTTACAATTGTTCAGGCTGAATAAAGCCTGCGTTAAGAAACTGTTCTTGTGCCTGGCTGTTCTGGTGGTTGGTATCGCTGACCTGAAGGCAACAGTTCAAAGAGAGAGTGGGCAGGGTGTGTGGGGTCCAAAGTGATTTTCTTAGCCCTTTTCCTCACTCTGGAAATGTAAAAACATAGGAGGTTGGGCATTACATAGCCCAACCTCCTATGGGCACTAATATTCCTCTCAGCAGTCCTGAATGTCTGCTGTAGTCTCTTGATGTCTAGTTTGGTAGCTGAACCAAACCAGACAGTCCTGGTCCAACTACTCCTCTCCCTAATCCACCTTGTCCTCTCCCTGGACCAACCAGTCCTTTTTCTCGACCAACCAGTCCTTTTTCTCAATCCCAACCACCTTGTCCTCTCCCAGGACTCCTCTCCCTAATCCACCTTGTCCTCTCCCAGGACCAACCAGTCCTTTTTCTCATCCCAACTACTCCTCTCCCTAATCCACCTTGTCCTATCCCTGGACCAACCAGTCCTTTTTCTCATCCCAACTACTCCTCTCCCTAATCCACCTTGTCCTCTCCCAGGACCAACCAGTCCTTTTTCTCGTCCCAACTACTCCTCTCCCTAATCCACCTTGTCCTATCCCAGGACCAACCAGTCCTTTTTCTCGTCCCAACTACTCCTCTCCCTAATCCACCTTGTCCTCTCCCTTTTCTCATCCCAACTACTCCTCTCCCTAATCCACCTTGTCCTATCCCTGGACCAACCAGTCCTTTTTCTCATCCCAACTACTCCTCTCCCTAATCCACCTTGTCCACTCCCAGGACCAACCAGTCCCTGTCCTATCCCTGGACCAACCAGTCCTTTTTCTCGTCCCAACTACTCCTCTCCCTAATCCACCTTGTCCACTCCTCTCTCCCAACTACTCCTCTCCCTAATCCACCTTGTCCTCTCCCTGGACCAACCAGTCCTTTTTCTCGTCCCAACTCCCTCTCGCTTAACTTGTCCTCTCCCTGGACTCCTCTCCCAACTACTCCTCTCCCTATCTACCTTGTCCTCTCCCTGGACCAACCAGTCCTTTTTCTCATCCCAACTACTCCTCTCCCTAATCCACCTTGTCCTCTCCCTGGTCCAACCAGTCCTTTTTCTCGTCCCAACTACTCCTCTCCCTAATCCACCTTGTCCTCTCCCTGGACCAACCAGTCCTTTTTCTCGTCCCAACTACTCCTCTCCCTAATCCACCTTGTCCACTCCCAGGACCAACCAGTCCTTTTTCTCATCCCAACTACTCCTCTCCCTAATCCACCTTGTCCTCTCCCTGGACCAACCAGTCCTTTTTCTCATCCCAACTACTCCTCTCCCTAATCCACCTTGTCCTCTCCCTGGACCAACCAGTCCTTTTTCTCATCCCAACTACTCCTCTCCCTAATCCACCTTGTCCTCTCCCTGGACCAACCAGTCCTTTTTCTCATCCCAACTACTCCTCTCCCTAATCCACCTTGTCCTCTCCCTGGACCAACCAGTCCTTTTTCTCGTCCCAACTACTCCTCTCCCTAATCCACCTTGTCCTCTCCCTGGACCAACCAGTCCTTTTTCTCATCCCAACTACTCCTCTCCCTAATCCACCTTGTCCTCTCCCTGGTCCAACCAGTCCTTTTTCTCGTCCCAACTACTCCTCTCCCTAATCCACCTTGTCCTCTCCCTGGACCAACCAGTCCTTTTTCTCGTCCCAACTACTCCTCTCCCTAATCCACCTTGTCCTCTCCCTGGACCAACCAGTCCTTTTTCTCGTCCCAACTACTCCTCTCCCTAATCCACCTTGTCCTCTCCCTGGACCAACCAGTCCTTTTTCTCATCCCAACTACTCCTCTCCCTAATCCACCTTGTCCTCTCCCTGGACCAACCAGTCCTTTTTCTCGTCCCAACTACTCCTCTCCCTAATCCACCTTGTCCTCTCCCTGGACCAACCAGTCCTTTTTCTCGTCCCTCTCCCTAACTACTCCTCTCCCTAATCCACCTTGTCCTCTCCCTGGACCAACCAGTCCTTTTTCTCGTCCCAACTACTCCTCTCCCTAATCCACCTTGTCCTCTCCCTGGACCAACCAGTCCTTTTTCTCGTCCCAACTACTCCTCTCCCTAATCCACCTTGTCCTCTCCCTGGACCAACCAGTCCTTTTTCTCGTCCCAACTACTCCTCTCCCTAATCCACCTTGTCCTCTCCCTGGACCAACCAGTCCTTTTTCTCGTCCCAACTACTCCTCTCCCTAATCCACCTTGTCCTCTCCCTGGACCAACCAGTCCTTTTTCTCATCCCAACTACTCCTCTCCCTAATCCACCTTGTCCTCTCCCATGACCAACCAGTCCTTTTTCTCATCCCAACTACTCCTCTCCCTAATCCACCTTGTCTCTCCTTTTTTTCTCGTCCCAACTACTCCTCTCCCTAATCCACCTTGTCCTCTCCCTGGACCAACCAGTTTTTTCTCGGTCCTCTTGGACCAAAATGAGAATGTCTTTTTATTGTGCATGGCCATGTATGGAAAGACTTGGAATTATTCATTACTGTAAGATTGGAATCAGCTATTTCTCAATGATTAGTCATTAAACTAATCCTTAGCAGCTCTTTTAAGCTGCTGTTGTTGCAGAAAAAGAGATTTTACACTATATTTAAAGTTTGTAACATTATGTCTACATTTCTGACATGCTGTGTTTAAGCATTTGTAAAAACTATAAGAACGATCCATGTTTTTTGGTATGGGGTAAGCTTGTGTGAAAAAAACATTTAATCGTTTTAGAAACGTGTTAATTGACTGAATATTGTGTGAAAACAACATTAATTGTGTAAATGGTATAGTCACAACAGACGGGTGATGTGTTAATTGTGTTTAGAGTTTTGAAAATATGACTAAAGATTGGACGAAGGGATGTTAGCACCTGGGCAAAAGGAGATGTTTGGTTATTGTCAACTCAATGTTTAAAATTACTGCACTTATTAACATTAGATGGGGTGCCAATTAATACAATTTCAGGTTTCGATCAATTTAGCTGTGCTTCATCCATGCCTTGATTTCCAGCAAACAGGCAGAAAGAGTCGAAGAGGAAGAAGTGGAATGAGTGCTAATATAAATCTGGGTGTTGTCTACACCCATGTGTTCCTGTGTTCCTGTGTGGCTCAGTGGTAGAGCATTGCGTCAGCAGCGCAAAAGGCTGTGGGTTCGATTCCCAGGGAATACATATACTGACAAAAAGAAAAAAAATGTATAACCTGAATGCAATTGTAAGTCGCTTTGGATAAAAGCATCTGCTAAATGTAAATGTAACTGACCCCTGAGGGACACCCTGACACAAAGGCATGGTCTGAGATCTATTATTACCCAGGTAAACAAACTAAGAATGCTCTGAAAGATAAGATTTAAACCAGTTCAACACCGTTCCAGATAGACCAATCCATCTATGTAGTCTGTCCAGTAATATGCTGCCTGTGACATATCGTATTGAATGCAGCACTAAGATCTAACAGAACCAAAATGCCCCAAGCCCCAGAATCGGCTATAACGAGAAGGTCAACAAGACACTAACTAGAACAGTCTCCGTACTGTGTCCAGACCGAAAAGTCTCTAGTAGGCTATTCATGTAAAGATGAGTTTGGAGTTGGCTAAGAACCACACGCTCAAGCACTTTTGCCAGGAATGGTAAATTAGAAATTGGTTGATAAATGGACATCTCAGCAATATCACTCCCAGGCTTTGTTAGAACCGATGTAACTGCTGCCATTTTTAAAGCAGGAGAAACAATCCCTTCAGTGAGGCATTGACAATAGCAGTATTGTGGGGTATAATAACAAAAAGAAATTCAATTTTTAAAGCAGGAGAAACAATCCCTTCAAGGCAAGGCATGAGGCATTTATTTATATAGCACATTTCATACACAGCGATATTGTGGGGTATAATAACAAAAAGAAATGCTTTACATAAAAGGAAGTGAAATAGACATTAAAAGTAATAATACAAACAAGGAATAATATATATGTATATATAAATAGCGATTTTAAATGTGCTTTACATAAAAGGAAGTGAAATAGACATAACAGTTAAGAATAGAAATAGTGCAAACAAGTCAATAATATATATGTACGTAGCACAGCGCTTTTAAATGAATTTAAAACAACAAATGCACAGCTAAACAGATGAGTTTTGAGTCTGGATTTAAATGTGGCTAGTTGGGATGTTTTAGCACAGCGCTCTGATCTCTTCTGGAAGCTAAATCCAACTACGGGCGGCATAATAGCTAAAAGAGTTTTGACTCCCCTTGTTCTGTGTGATTTAAATGGTATTTCTAATGTTTTAGCACATCTGACTCTCTTCTGGAAGCTCCTACTGAATCCAACTACGGTGCTCTGTTAGGTTTATATTCAGTGAGCATATCTGCCACTCCCCTTGTATTTAGGTCATAGGCCATTGAGTATTTCCAACTGACTTTATAAACGAGTAAACGTACTTTAAATTTATCCTAAATGTAACTGGAAGCTCTGTTAGTGTAAGGACCTATTCAGAGGATGAGCATGGTGTGATATGCTCAGCCATGTTTTAGGTCTGGTTGAGTGATTTATAAACTGGTCAGAATACTTTAAATGAATCCTAAATGTGGAAGCCAGTTAAGGACTGGATGAGCTGATTTTCTGGTTCAGAATGAGTGTTCTGTCTAGCTGTCTATGCTCTTCTTTGGAAGGAGACATAACAATAATCCACCCTGCTGCTGATAAAGACATGAACAAGTTTCTCCAAATCTTGACTGGAAACAAAACATCTAATGTTTTTGAGATGATAGTATGCTGATTTAGTTACATGACTACTAAAACTAAGGTCTGTCTCCAGAATCACCCCATGGTTTTGACTTGATTTTTAGTTGTTTGACCCCTAGAGTCAAGGTATGCATTCGCCTTGAGAACTTCATCTTTATTTCCAAATGCAATGACTAAGGTTTTTTCCTTGTTTAGCTAAAGAAAGTTCTGGCACATACAACTGTTAATTTCATCAATGCATTGGCAGAGGGAGTCAATGGGGCTATAGTCATTTGGAGATAAGGCTAGGTAAATCTGGGTATCATCAGCATATCATAGTAGGGGAAAGATCCAGTATACAAGTAGTTGAGTTCAGAGACAAATCAGAATCAGCAACATTGAAACTTGAGACAACATAATCAGAGAGATTGGGAGGATGCAACTCAACAAATTCAGAAGCATGATCACAGGTAATAGAGTTATAGATATTCTCAATTTTGATGAAAATGAATTGAGAAACTCATTACACTGCTCAGTAGTGGAACAGTTAATGTTACTAAGGAGGTTTAATAAGATTGTTGACTGTTCTAAACAGAACTCTGGGATTAGAGATGTCAATGCTAATAATTAAAGAATAATATGCCATGTTTGCAGCTTTGAGAGCATTGTGATATTCAATCTGATGCTGATCAAATATTGATCTATGAACGTTTAGACCAGATTTTTTGTATTTCTGCTCTAACTGCCTGCCTTTAGCTTTTATTCGACGTAACTCAGAAGTATACCATGGAGATGATCTCTTGAACGAAACAACAATGTCATTCAGAATAGATGTAAAAACAGTGTAATATTGGTCAGCAGAGGCCACAACCTGTAAGTCACCAATAATAAGTCTAATATGGTCAAGATCAATATCACTGATTTTCCTAAAACAGGTAACACGCTCTTTCACAGTCTGCAGGGAAGGAGGAATTAAATTGAACGTGAGGAGCTTGTGGTCACTTATACATGCTCAGTGATAACTCCTGGAGTGTAAACTAGATCTAATGGGAAGTGAAGTGAAGTGAAGTGAAGTGAAGAGAAGAGAAGAGAAGAGAAGAGAAGAGAAGAGAAGAGAAGAGAAGAGAAGTGAAGTGAAGTGAAGTGAAGTGAAGTGAAGAGAAGAGAAGAGAAGAGAAGAGAAGAGAAGAGAAGAGAAGAGAAGAGAAGAGAAGAGAAGAGAAGTGAAGTGAAAGTATGGTGACCCAAAAGTATTGTGTTATTGAATTGTTTGCTATGACTGTAAATATATAGGCTATACATTACACGTAACATTTCATATTTACATATTACAATTTACTATTTTTATTTAAAAAATAAATAATATTTTTTTTATTTATTATTTATTTATTTAATTTATTTATACCAGCCCCCCACTATTATTTAGACCACCCCCCCACTTGTATTTTGAGATCACCCCCCACTGAATGTGATTTTGAGACCACCCCCCACTGAATGTGATTTTGAGATCACCCCCCACTGAATGTGATTTTGAGATCACACAATGTGATTTTGAGATCACCCCCCACTGAATGTGATTTTGAGATCCCCCCCCCCCACTGAATGTGATTTTGAGACTGAATGTGATTTTGAGACCACCCCACTGAATGTGATTTTGAGGTAACACCCCCCACTGAATGTGATTTTGAGATCACCCCCCACACACACCCCCCACTGAATGTGATTTTGACCCCCCCTGAATGTGATTTTGAGACCACACACCACACTGAATGTGATTTTGAGATCACCCCCAATGTGATTTTGAGACCACCCCCACTGAATGTGATTTTGAGATCACCCCCCACTGAATAACCCCCCCCACTGAATGTGATTTTGAGATCACTGAATGTGATTTTGAGATCACCCCCCCCCCCCCCGACAATGAATCACCCCCACTGTGATTTTGAGACCACCCCCACTGAATGTGATTTTGAGACCACCCCCCACTGAATGTGATTTTGAGACCACCCCCCCACTGAATGTGATTTTGAGATCACCCCCCACTGAATGTGATTTTGAGATCACCCCCCACTGATGTGATTTTGAGATCCAATGTCACCCCCCACTGGTGATTTTGAGACCTGTATTTGCCAGACCAGAAGTATTTTTCCAAGATGTTTAGCTGAATCCATTATCTATTATGATGTGGATGAGAACCTGTGGCCAAACACACAAGACAGGGTTGATACAAACACAGAAGAGCAGTAAAGGAACACTCTAGTTGATATTTTACTGTAGGCCTATTATAGTTTTATCCTTTTTTTCTCTTATATAAATTTTTTTTTTAAACCTGTTTTGAGTTGATTATTCCATCAATCATTTTTAAATGTTTAATGATTCCAGTGTCTGTACTTTTCTCTCTAGTCTATTACAATGATGTATGAATGTGTAGAACCATAATGAAAGCTGCATCAAGTGTTTTGAACTATATTTAATGATTGTACTAACAACTAAACAGTGAAACTATGGGTAACTATGGGGATCTAAAGTAATGTTCCTATGATATTTCATAATAAATTGGTGTTTTGAACCAATTCTTCTGCAAATGCAAGACTTCTTTAAAGATAGTTCAAGGTTTCTTTATTTGTCACATAATAAATTATACAGGGTATAATTAGAAGTGAAATGTAAACAAATCAGGTCCGCTCAGTGGACAGTGCAAAATAATAAAAATAAAAATTATATAAAGTAACACAACACAAGAGCATATATATGGTAAAAAAGAGAAATAAGAGTAAAATGTGCAATGAAATAAAAAGTGCAAAACAATAAGATGTGCAAAAAACAATAAGATGTGCAAAAAAAACAGTGTACTGGGACTTAATAAATAGTAATGTGAATAAGAGGGATGTGCAGACGGGTTGTTCAGGGTATTGTACATAAAGCAGCAATATTGAGAATATGAGAATATTTACAGTTAACAATGAGTCTTGTAAGTGTTTATGAAACAGAGTTTGTGTTAAGGAGCCTGATGGCCTGAGGGAAGAAGCTCCTCCTCAGTCTCTCAGTTTTTGCCATCATGCTCCTGAAGCGCCTGCCAGATGGCAGTAAACAGAAAAGATGGTTACCGGGGTGATTTGAGTCCTTGATGATTTTAGCAGCTCTGCTTTTGCAGCGTTTGAGGTAGATGTCCTGCAGAGAGGGGAGAGCAGACCCTGAGATGCGCTCAGCTAAACGCACGACTCTCTGTAGAGCTTTGCAGTCCTGGTTTGAGGAATTACCATACCACACTGAGATGCACTGAGTCAGAACACTTTCTATGGCCCCTGAATAGAAAGTTTTCAGGATAGCTGGTGAGACCCTGAATTTCCTCAGCTGTCGCAGATGGTACAGTCTTTGCCTGGCTTTCTTAACCTGTGTTTGAATGTGTGCAGTCCATGTCAGGTCCTCGGAGATGTTTACACCGAGGTACTTGAAGCTACTCGCCCTCTCCACAGGGGTCCCACTGATCATAAGAGGAGTGAACACAATACGCAAAGTTTTGAACATTGTACAGGCTGTGTTACAAATAATCACTGTTTAGAGTTTTGAAAAATGACATGAAGGTTCTGTTATTAGTGTAAAAATGATTGTAAAAACTGTACAATCTCAGGGAGAGTAAATGAGCTCAAAGTGGTTTAGCTAAAACAAAGTAGTTGCTGCTTTAATCTCAGGGAGAGTAAATGAGCTCAAAGTGGTTTAGCTAAAACAAAGCTTGTGAGTTGCTGCTTTAATGAAGAGTTTTGAGCGTGATGCTGTGAAACCCTTCTGGGCTCGTCCCTGTACTGTAAGAGTCTGTGTGGGTTCTGGACGCTGGTTTGGGCTTGTGAGGCGATTCCCACAGCTCAGCGCGCCCTGGCTCTATCAGCAGGAGCCTGACGTCAGCCGGACCTGAGATGATAAGGGGTCCGGCGGAGCTCAAGGGGGTTTAGACTAACAGAGACATTCTGGATAAGAGCTCAGACTGATAAGAGCCACGTCTGTGGAGCCCTATTGTTCAGAGGATCCTCCACAAGCCTCTTATTATGACACGTATGATTGTTGGCGGTGTGTGTGTGTGTGTGTGTGTGTGTGTGTGTGTGTGTGTGTGTGTGTGTGTGTGTGTGTGTGTGTGTGTGTGTGTGTGTGTGTGAGTGTGAGTGTGCGTGCGCGTGTCTGTGTGTGCGTGTTTGTGTGCATGCGTGTGTGTGCGTGTGTGCGTGTATGTGTGCGTGTGTGCGTGTGCTTATGCGTGTTCAGTTCCTATAAGTGTTTCACTGGTTCAGTGTTTGTTTGGCGGTCGGACTTTAGCCCATTCTTATCTGAGGGTGAGGCTCTGGATGCCCACCTCTCTCTCTCCCTCTCTCTCTCTCTCTCTCTCCCTCTCTCTCTCTCGCTCTCTATCTCTCCCTCTCTCTCTCTCTCTCTCTCTCTCTCTCTCTCTCTCTCTCTCTCTCTCTCTCTCTCTCTCTCTCTCTCTCTCTCTCTCTCTCTCTCTCTCTCTCTCTCTCTCTCTCTCTCTCTCTCTCTCTCTCCCTCTCTCTCTCTCTCTCTCTCTCTCGTGTTCTATAAATCAACACAGGCAATAAAAAACCAAGAGAGAGTAATAATTCAAAGTGAATCACCTCTCAGGATCAATTTAGAATTTCTTATAAAGTGTAATATTTTTTTAACAAAGATACACTATATTGGCAAAAGTATTGGCACCCACTTCTAATGAAAGGTTAAACTACTTTAGTCAATTTCCATGAGTACAAATCTTAATGTTTAAGCATATAATGATATTCTAGGGAATGTGTGCTTCTGAGATGGAAATACAATTTTTAAGCACATGAATTATGTTTCCATCTTTGTTGGCACAGTTTGGAAGTGCCTTTTTCTCTTCTAAAGAAGGGGTGCCAGTACTTTTGTCCATATAATGAATGTACAAGTCATTAGTGTTTGGTGATGAGTTTGTGTCTCATTTAAAGTCACACCAGAGGTGTTCAGCTGCTTTCTGCAGACCAGTCAAGTTCTTCCACACTGACTGAATCATCATTTCTCTTTGATTCTTGTCTTATACACAGAGACACTGTCATGTTAGAATAGAAAAGAGTTCTGTCCAAACTGTTGCTATACAATTAGATTCCCTAGAATATCATTATATGCTTAAACATTAAGATTTGTACTCATGGAAATAATTACTAAAGTAGTCAAACCTTTCATTAGAAGGGGTGCCAATACTTTTGGCAATATAGTGAATGTATTACTTTTCTTCAGGAAAATGATTCCTATTTTAGGACTTTTTTTTTTTTTGTTTTTCATTCTGACATATCGGTACTATATCTGGATGTTGTTCTTTTCGATTGAGATGGACAAATAATTGTAAATAGTACATTTCAGATTTTTTAATAAATCACTCTAATGCATTTTTTTAAATCAGCAAGCATAAATTAAATTCATAACAACAAATACTGCCTTGATGTGAATGCACTTTGGAGATATTACATACATATATACAGTATACAGTATATTTTAATACATACAGTCATATTTAAAGTTTATATCAAAGTTGTAGAACCGATTAAACATACATAGAAAAATATTTTGAAAATAATATTTCAGATGTAAATAGAATCATATGTTTTATTTATCTGTCCGATACATTTCACTGACCATTAAAACCCCTGCATTACAGTAATGAGGATTTAGAGGCTAAATGTGTTATTGTTCCTAAATAGAACCTTGAATTTCATGTCAAATATAATTAAATATTTCTTCTGTTTGATTGTATGTGATTCGCTCTTTCAAGACGGACTGTGTTAGTGAGAGCGTGTCCTGTGATTGGTCAGAAACGAGCCAATCACAGAGTCCTGTGACACTCTGATCCTGACGGTGAAAGCTGATTGGCTGTAAACATGAGAGGTTAAAGGTAACACCGCTGTGTGTTCAGTGAGGTCAGGTGTGCTTTAAACATCAGTGTAAAGCAAAGAGAGCACTGATCTACAAACAATCTACAACAACACAAACACACTCAAGCCATTACACACATCGTAACTCTTACCGACAACAGCTTTTATTGCTCACACATTGCTCTTTCATAGCTCAGAGATTTATCTCATTTAAATATCCACTTTCTGATATTTCTCCTACAATTCCTCAGATTGAGCTTGTTTTGATGTTGATTATAAATGTTTGAGTTCATATTGAGAACAGATATTGGTATCTTGGCAAATCTGAGCACACTTTGAGACATTGCTGAGATCTCATTTGAAAGATGAGATTATTTGCAAGATAACTTTTTAAGAAGATTTAGATCCAAGGTCTCCATTTCTTTAGCATTTAAGCTATTGCTGACATGGGACAAAAAAATAGATATTATGAAGATCTCATGTTTGCAAGTCTGAGCACAAATTTGAGACATTGCCGAGATCTCTTCTGAGGAGACATTACGCTGGTATTTTCTCAGTAGAAACATCGGTTAGACATTCAAGACTCAAAAATAAGTAGAAGATTCAAGACTCAACACCTTGGCAACATTTAGTCTCATTTCTGTGTAGGAGAAACAGCTGAGACTTTAAAGAGATCTTATTAGGGATTGTCTTCAGATTGTAATCCGATAATCCTCTTTAATTCTGTCACACTTTTAGATGTGATGAGGTGATCAGAGCAGCTCTGCAAACACACACACACACACACACACACACACACACACACACACACACAGACACACACACACACACACACACACACACACTCAGCACACACACACACACACACACACAGACACTCACACACTCACACACACACACACACACACACACACACACACACACAGCACAGCACACACACACACACAGAGCACACACACACACACACACACACACACACACACACACACACACACACTCACACACACACACACACACACACACACACACACACACACACACACACACACAACACACACACA
>CM049864.1:63462629-63480129 GCA_027474115.1 Schizopygopsis malacanthus | reverse complement strand
TAACTAGTAAAGTAACGCATTACTTGTAATTTACAGGAAAATATCTGATGTACTTTTTTTCATTTATTGACTGAGTGCGCTGTGTGAACATGATCTTACTGTGTGTGTGTGTGTGTGTGTGCGCGCGCGCGTGCGCGCGCGCGTGTGTGTGTGTGTGTGTGTGTGTGTGTGTGTGTGTATGTGTGTGTGTGTCTCTGTGTGTGTGTGTCGTGTGTGTGTATGTGTGTGTGTGTGTGTGTGTGTGTGTGTGTGTGTGTGTGTGTGTGTGTGCGTATGTGTGTGTGTGTGTGTGTGTGTGTGTGTGTGTGTGTGTGTGTGTGTGTGTGTGTGTGTGTGTGTGTGTGTGTGTATGCATGTGTGTGTCTCTGTGTGTGTGTGTGTGTGTGTGTGTGTGTGTGTGTGTGTGTGTGTGTGTGTGTGTGTGTGTGTGCGTGTGTGTGTGTGTTTTAAAAAGAAAACCACACACTTCTGTCCTCGCACTGATAGCGGGTGTTCTGTGTGATATCGTTGCGGAAGGCGCATTTCTAGACGCATAATTGTAAAACTAAGGATATTGACAGCATGAAAGTCTCGGTTTGTTTATATGACAGTAAAAAATGTGTAATTGAAAACAACAACAGTGCGACTTCCGACATCCGCGAGCTGCGCGTGACGTCAGTGATGCGCGGGACATCAATCATGTCCATCACTCTTGCTGCACATATTAGAAATATAAACACAACATTAATACATAGAATATTTGTATATATCACTTGTATATTATTGTAATACCAATATATCAAATATGTGAATTAGTTAGCCTATGTAAAACAGGATTTTAGTTTTACTTTTAGAGGTTAGAACATATTTTACTAAGAGTGAGATATGATAGAAATTATGCAGCCTAAAATTGATATACCTAATACAGGTTTTCTTTCCCGACTTATTAAATCCGCATACGAAAATATATGGCTTAATAAAAAAAAATCGTCATGCAATTACGATGTATTATAATTTAATATCTGATTGGGCTCACGTATATCTCTTAGGAAATAATATCGCAATAAATTAATTTGGATCAATTGTTTTGTTATTGAAGTATTCCTAAAACTGTTCCCTGCTTTTCTCTTGTCTCTTCTCCTTTGCTTGTCAATTATCATGTCACATTTAAGTAATTTAATCAAATCATTTAATGAGAGTCTCAGTCAAGGTGTGTGTGTGTGTGTGTGTGTGTGTGTGTGTGTGTGTGTGTGTGTGTGTGTGTGTGTGTGTGAGTGTGTGCGTGCGTGTGTGCGTGTGCGTGCGTGCGCGTGTGTGTGTGTGATTTTTTTAAATTATGTAGTTAATATTAATTTTCTTTCTTTATTTTTATTATTTAATTTTATTATCATTATTTTATTTTATTTATTATATTTTATTATAAGATCAGTTTTTGTGGCGCTCTTTAAAGAACTTATACTTTTCTAAAGAACTAATAACAAATGTATATGACCATATTTAGTTCAATTAAATCCTTGTTTTTGAAAGCAGAATCTCAGAATTAATTATTGTGCGCATGCGCAAATAAAGGCTATAGTTCAGCTATTATGCGCAGTAGTTATATACACAAAGATACGTTATAATCAATGAAAATCTCCAGAGCGCAAACCATAACGCACTGGATAGTTTGCCAAATCTGCAACAAAAATAAGTTATTAATACAGTTTTAACTGATGGTGCTCTCATCTCGTTTGAGAACCGGGCCTGGTGTGCATGCGTGGCGCACACATGACGGGAATATGTTGTTGTTCCTGTAAACGAGGTCGGTGACCCGAGCAGGAATGAGATGTGTTTTACTGGAGGCGGAGAGATTGGGAGGAGTGAGATCCACCCTCATCATCCTCAGCTGCCGTCGAGTCAAGCGAAGCAGAGTAATGCTCCCGGCGGGCGCAGGGTGAACTCAGCCCGGTAAGACCCACGCCGATGCTCCGTTCCTCGCGAGTGGAGCGATCGCTCACCTGTGGACATGTATCAAGGTGTAACTATGACCGCAAACCACGGACCCGCGTCTTACGAGCCCGGTTTCCTCCATAACGCGGCCTCCGCCGCCGCTTCGCCGGTGTACGTGACGCCCACCCGGGTCACCCCGATGATCTCGGCGCTGCCGTACCTCCAGACGCCGCCGCAGAGCAGCCCGGTGTCCGCGCACTCGGCATGGGCGCAGGCGGGCGCGGATACCATCACCTCTTACAACTCCACCGGAGGCCAGCATCACTCTCCGGTCTCCAGGTTCACGTTCTCCACTCCGTTAAGCTCCGGGGTCGCCACGGCGAGTTACTCCAGCCCGCTGAACATCTCCGCCGGCGGGAGGGAGCTCTACGGTTCCCGCGGTCTGAGCGGATCCTATCACGGCGGATACCCGGCTTACGTGAGCCCCAACATCGGAGGCTCTTGGGCGGCGTCGCACTTTGACAGCTCCGTTCTGCACGGGCTCCAGAGCGGCGGAGCGCCCGGTGCAACGCGACACCACAACTTAGGTGAGAGTTCAGAATGATTTCAGGAATTGATTTTCTTAAACGTAGATAAATCATAAGTAAAGGTAGAGTTCACTCAAAAATTGCAGACTAAATTTCACACAAGAAAAAATCAACGGCAGACACTCTTAAAAATAAAGCTGCTTCAAGATAACAAAATAACATTTTCTGTCTGAATGGTTCCATAAAGAATCTGTAACATCTGAAGAATTATGTTTCACAAAAGCTTCTTTGCAAGGTTCTTCAGATGATAAAAAGGTCAGAAAGAGATGATCTTTAACTGAATGATTGTTTGAGGAACTAAAAACGGTTCTTATATGGCTTCGCTGTGATTAATCTATTAAACACATTTATTTAAGAGTAATCATGAAATAAAAAAAATAGTGTGAAGCTTACTCTATTATTTTGTTTTATTTGCAACTTTGGAAAAAAAGAATAAATAGATATTTATATATTACGGTGATGTATTTTTGGTCAAAGAGATATTTAAGATCTTAAAATGAGATATAAATGTTATAAATAAACTATCATCGATGGTTTGAGCTTGATTTGGGTTTGCATGTTTAAAGGAGAATTTGCACGACAGGACTTCTCTGATATGAGAATAGAATTAAAATAAAATACAGCTGATTTAACGCTTATATGCGCTGCTCACTTTGATTGTTTCTGGCGGGAATTTATTCTGATGAAAGTTTAAAATCGACAAAACCCGCTTTTAAATATTAAAAATATAGACTAAATAAATATAAAAGTGTATTGTTTTTTTCGACGTTGTGATGCGTTTTGAAACCATGTGTGTGTAAAACAAAGTAGGCTAAATATTATTTTCTATAATAGTTACATTTATTTTCTGTATCAATTATGTTCTGATAGATTAATTAATAATGAAAGGAAAAGTAGCAGCATTACAGTTAAACTAATTCCCGAGAGTCACTTTGTGTTGATTTAATGCCTCTACATTTACTCATAATCACTTTACTCGTTTAATATGATTAATATGAAACGTATTTTTGCTTAAACTTTAAAAATACATTATAAATAGTCAATATGGACACTTTTTGAGAACATATGGATGGGAAAAAAAATGTAATTATCTATAATAATTAAATTTATTTTCAGTTTTGAAACAAGATACATAATTGTTTTTTTATTTCGTCTCTCGGGGTCGTTTATATTTATTAAAAGTATTATATATTTGTATTATATATGTGTATAATATATTTATAATACACATTGTTAAAAACACGCAAAATCTAAATTATTTTAAGCTTTAATGAAATTATTCCACTTTTGAAACAATGTTGGGTTTATATTTCATGAAGTCATTCAAATCACCAAAATATATTAATACAAATCTTATGATAGATTCATATTGTATGTAGGCCTATGCTCTGTTTATTTAATGGCTGAATAAATGATATTGTTTTATTTGTCGCATATATGACTTGAGAGAATAATTACAACTAATCTGCGAAAAAAACTGATATAAAAGAATCAAAAATAAACCTAAAATAAAAACGAATAAATTTAGTTTTTGATAAAATAATAGATGTGTGATTTGAATACATGCATCTAAAGGATTGATAAGGATTTGATTCAAGAATATGTTTTTAGACGACTGTTAAAGATATAGAAAATGTGACTTGTTTTTTGTATAATGTTCAGGATATTATGTATAATTCATAGCGTGGTTATGAATTTAACTTTTCTGGTTAAAATCTTGTTAATAAGTTTATTTTGAATAGACAAGATGATCGAGGAATTCGTGTAATACTGATAATCAGTGCCACGTGAGATTTTATTCATATCAATAACTGCACCCTCATTAGTATGATAAAGATTTGATTAATTGTACAGTTCAGAGTGAGAGAATCATGAATCTGAGTGCATGATAAATGATATTTCTGCAGATACTTGACTAAACCTAATAACAGAGTGACCTTTGTCTTGATCACGTGCTGTTAATAGTGTGGTAAATGACCAGAGATGGACTTTAACACGGGCTGAGAGACGCGTCTTTAATAATAAGTGTGTCAGAGTTAATGACCCCAGCTGTGTCCAGACCGAGTGTTTGACCTCTGCTCGTGTTATACAGGCTTTATGTCGCTGTATGTCGTGTGGGTTCGAGATGAACATCACGCGCGCGTTCTATTTTAGAACGTTACAAACATTATGCGAACGTTACTTTTGAATGTTCTCGGAACATGTTTAAACATGTTACATGACCGTCCACCTGAAACATTGCACGCATAATACATTATGAGAACATTTCTTTTGAAAACATTATTTCTGAATGTACAGTACATGTTTTAAAATGCAGACGTTAAGAGAACGTTTTATAATTGTACAAACATTATGAGAACGTTACTTACTTAGGAAAAAAAACGTTCCATAAACAATGTATCAATAATGATTTTGTGCATTTTAAGAATATTATGATGATTGCATTGACTGTACATATATTTTATTTCGCATTGTTTTATTATTTCAGTGTTTATTTTTATATTTTATTTTGCACAATTGTATTATTGCAGCTTTTCAGTGTGTGCAGAAGTGTATTTTTTGCTTTGTAATTTTTATTGTTGTTTTAAGTATATGTATCTATTTTATTCTTCACTGTTTTATTATTGCAGTGTTGAATTTTTATTCTTCACTGTTTTTATAATTGCAGTCTTTTCAGCGTTTGCAGAAAGTTTCTTTCTTTATTTTGCATTATGCTTCATTGCAGTGTGTATTTTTATTTTTATATTGCACTATTATTATTGCAAATGTATTTGTATATAATATTTATATATTTTTGATTTTCCCTGTTTGATTATTCAGTCTTTAATGGTGTTTTTTTAGCATTTTCAACTTGCTGTAAAAACAGAACACTGAATTAAAAAATGATGCAAAATATAAAAAACACTGCAATATTAAAAAAGTACAAAATAAATCATAAAAATGAACTCAGCACTAATAAAAAAATGCAAAATAAATAATACAAATAAACGCTGCAATAATACAAAAAAAATAATTATACTTCAAAAAACACACTGCAATAATAATACATTAGGTAAAAAAAAAAATTCTAAACACTGAAAAGATTGCAATAATAAAAAACAGTGCACAATAAAAAATAAACTTTGTTCGCTGCGTGTTAATATCTCACAGAGTCTCTCTGTGATCAGAAGGGTTATGGATATGTCACAGATGATTTATGATGCTGAAAGTGTTTGAAAGCCTGGAGAATGGTTCAGTGAGAGAGATGAATGGTTATGTGTCGCTCGTTCAGTGTTGTAGTTAAGGGCCCTCAGGGGCCGTCTGTCATGTGTTCTGACAGAGACACCGCAGCGGCTCCTGCTGATCAGGAGACTCAGATGCACAAAGCAGCAGCTACACTTCACATATTCACTATAATACACTATATTATTGCAGTTTTTATTTTTACTTTCCACTTTATTATTTTTGCATTGATTGTTTTTATCTGTTTTTATTTAGCACTTTTTATTATTGCAGCGTTTGTTTAAATTTTTATTTTGCACTTTTTATTATTGCAGCGTTTGTTTAAATTTTTATTTTGCACTTTTTATTATTGCAGCGTTTGTTAAATTTTTATTTTGCACTTTTTTTTATTATTGCAGCGTTTATTAAAATTTTTATTTTGCACTTTTTATTATTGCAGCGTTTGTTTAAATTTTAATTTTGCACTTTTTATTATTGCAGCGTTTATAAATTTTTTTATTTTGCACTTTTTATTATTGCAGCGTTTATAAAAAAAATTATTTTGCACTTTTTATTATTGCAGCGTTTATTAAAATTTTTATTTTGCACTTTTTATTATTGCAGCGTTTGTTTAAATTTTTATTTTGCACTTTTTATTATTGCAGCGTTTATTTAAATATTTATTTTGCACTTTTTATTATTGCAGCGTTTATTTAAATTTTTATTTTGCACTTTTTATTATTGCAGCGTTTGTTTAAATTTTTATTTTGCACTTTTTTTTATTATTGCAGCGTTTATTTAAATTTTTATTTTGCACTTTTTATTATTGCAGCGTTTGTTATAAATTTTTATAAATTTTTTTATTTTGCACTTTTTTTTTATTATTGCAGCGTTTATTTACATTTTTATTTTGCACTGTTTTTTATTATTGCAATGTTTATTTAAATTTTTATTTTGCACTGTTTTTTATTATTGCAATGTTTATTTAAATTTTTTATTTTGCACTGTTTTTTATTATTGCAGCGTTTATAAATTTTTTTATTTTGCACTTTTTTTTATTATTGCAGTGTTTATTTAAATTTTTATTTTGCACTTTTTTTTATTATTGCAGCGTTTGTTTACATTTTTTATTTTGCACTGTTTTTTTTATTATTGCATTTTTTTTTTAAGATTAGATTAGATTTAACAATTATTGCTTTATTATTTTTTTATTTTGCACTTTTTATTATTGCATTTATTTAAATTTTTATTTTGATTTTTATTATTGTTTTTATTTTTATTTTGCTTTTTATTATTGTTTTTATTTTTTTATTTTGCACTGTTTTTTTATTTTATTATGGCAGTCTTTTTTAGATTAGATTAGATGCACTGTTATTGTCATTGCACATGTAGGGTACAAGGCAACAGAATGCAGTTATGATCTAGCCAGAAGTGCAATACGCAGTGAGTACAGGGTCTACACTATGTTACAAATGTAACAATATACAGATAAGGCAGAACTATGGACACAATTTACAGATTTATAAATACTATCAGCATGATATACAGATAGGTGTACTATGAACATACTATACAGATGGATTATGTAATAAGTGTATGTACACTATAAGCATTTACTAATGAATATGTATAAGTGACACAATGAGCTGAACAAAACACTAGTGCAATGGACATAAAAAAGTGCATTATAAAAATATTCCAGTGTGCAAATGGATCATTTTAGTATTCTAGATGTACAGACAGTAGTGCAAGTAATAACAAGTGTGAGAGGAGTGTGTAATGGTGTGTGTGCATGGAGGGGGGGGGGGGTCAGCGGGGAGAATACGATTTTCAGTGTTTGCAAAAAATATATATATTTCTTTTGCATTTATCTGTTTTATTATTTGTTGTTTTATTATTTCAGTGTTTATTTGTACTTGTTTATTTTGCACTATTATTATCATTGCAGTATTTCTCTGTGTGTGGAAATGTTATAGTTTTTTGTTTTGCATTATTTCTTATTAATGCATATATTTATCTATTCATATTTTCAACTGTTTTATTATTTCAGTATTTCATAGTTTTTTTGAGTGATTGCAGAAAGTTTTTAAAGTATTATTTTTTGTAGTGTTTATTTTTCATTTCATTTTATTTCATGTTTTTTTTTATTGCAGCGTTTGTTTACATTTTTTATTTTACACTGTATTATTGAAGTGTTTATTTTTACTATCCACTTTATGGATTAAATGTATGAATAATACTGTTTTATTATTTCAGTATTTCGTAGTTTTTTTTTGAGTGATTGCAGAAAGTTTTTAAAGTTTATTATTTTTTTGTAGTGTTCATTTTTCATTTCATTTTATTTCTTTTTTTTTTTTTTTGCAGTGTTTGTTTAAATTTTTTATTTTGCACTTTTTATTATTGCAGCGTTTGTTTACATTATTACTTCAGTCTTCAGTGTTTGCAGAAGGTTTATTTTTGTAATTATTGCAGTGTTTTAGTGTCTTCTGCACCAAGTTGCGAAGTGCTTAAAATAAATGAATAATGCATAAACTGTATTACAGCTCCAGAACTTGATGCTCGCACAGATCAGATGTTCACAGTGAAATGTTCTGAGCATGAATGTGTGTGTTCTGCTCAGAGCTGCTGGAGGATTTCTCTGAGGGTCGTGAGTGTGTGAACTGAATGTGTGTGTTCTGCTCAGAGCTGCTGGAGGATTTCTCTGAGGGTCGTGAGTGTGTGAACTGAATGTGTGTGTTCTGCTCAGAGCTGCTGGAGGATTTCTCTGTGGTGTGTGAACGAATGTGTGTGTTCCGGGCTGGACGGGAGTGTGTGAACGGGTCATTCTGTGGCGCCGGGACCTCATTACCTGTGTAACGCCTGCGGTCTCTATCACAAGATGAACGGGATCAACCGGCCGCTGATCAAACCGCAGAGACGACTGGTGCGTTTCACTGATCTGGGAAATCTTTCATCTTCAAATCTGTGCATGTAGAAGTAACAGTGAGTATAGTGCAGACTGTACTGTGCTATTTACTATACTCACTGTTACTCATCATATGTACTACTTGACTTACTATCATGATGTTATTTTAAACCGCTGGGTTTTCATGTTGTTGATCTATCATAATTAATAAGTGCTATAAAATGACATCATTTGGAGCATGTCAGAACTTTGCTTCAACATTATTTACCGTCTATTTTTAAGTTTTTTATTATTAAATTTTTTGCACTTTTTTATTATTACATGTTTTTTTTATTATCGCATGTTTTTTTTACATTGTTACAATATTTGCAGCAAATTTCTTGTTTGCATTATTCTTTTGATTATTGCAGTATTTTTTTTTTATTATTAATTATTACACAGTGTTTATTTTTTTATTTTGTACTATTTTTCATTATTTGCAGCAAGTTTAGTTTTTATTTTGCATATCATTTTATTAGTGCAATCTTTTTTATTATTATCATAATGCATTATTATATTTTAATTATTATGACTATACATTATTATTAAATGTAATGCATTATTATCATAATAATAACAAATAAATTACATTTTATTAGTGCAGTTTTTTATTATCATCATTATGCATTAGTATCTTTTTTATTATTATGATAATGCATTATTATTAAATGCATTATTATCATAATAATACAAAAAGACATGTTATTAGTGCATCTTTTATTATCATCATTATGCATTAGTATCTTTTTAATTATTATGACTATACATTATTATTAGTAATGCATTAGTGCTCTTTTATTATCATCATTATGCATTAGTATCTTTTTAATTATTATGATAATACATAATTATTAAATGTAATAATAATAAAAAGACTGAACTAATAAAGAAAATGTTGC
Source organism: Schizopygopsis malacanthus (assembly GCA_027474115.1). NCBI lineage: Eukaryota > Metazoa > Chordata > Actinopteri > Cypriniformes > Cyprinidae > Schizopygopsis > Schizopygopsis malacanthus. Next base: position 63,470,590 of record CM049864.1, on the reverse strand, counting down.
AATAGCCTAATTCAAAAGTGCATATATATTATATGATCACATAAATTGCAGTGTTTTCAGTGTTTCCAGCGGTTCTTGATTATTGCAGTGTTTTCAGTGTTTCCAGCGGTTCTTGATTATTGCAGTGTTCTGAAGGTTTCCTTCAGATTTGAGACTGTCACTGACCCGCTGGTTTCTGTCTGTGTCTCGGTCAGTCTGCGTCCAGACGCGTTGGTTTGTCCTGCACTAACTGTCAGACGAACACAACCACTCTCTGGAGACGTAACGCAGAAGGAGAGCCGGTCTGCAACGCCTGCGGACTCTACATGAAACTCCACGGGGTGAGACACATACTCGCTTTGCTCTGCTGTTAGTGTACTTCACCCTTTAGCAGTGCAAGTGTAGTCAGCAGTGTCGGGGGGGTAACGCATTACAAGTAACCGAGTTACGTAATAATATTACTTTTTCAAGTAACTAGTAAAGTAACGCATTACTTTTTAATTTACTAGAAAATATCTGAGTTATTTTTCTCCATTTATTGATGACAGTGCGCCGTGTGAACATGATCTTACTGTAGTAGACTAAATATGAATGTGTATTAATTCATCACACTCACAAAAAAACAGATTCAGTATTCATCAAAATGAATTAAAACAGTGAAATACAAACTCAGAATATGACACAAACCTGCAATAATTAAATATGTTAAACAACACAAATATATCTAATCTCATTTTATTAACCGATGTGTTTGCTGCTGATCTTTGATGATCAGTTCAATCATAATAATAATAAACATGACTTTAGATAAACTATCATTGTGTTTTATTGCTGAAGAGTGTTGAACTTCTCCTGTGTTCTTCTGTACAGACGTGATTTACTCGTCCTTCAGTCTGAGGTTTATTCAGGACACTTTTTGGTGTGAAAGCTTTTATATTTGCTATAAATATAACTTATTGTATTAAAAACAAACAATCAAGCCCTGCTCATATTTAAAAAGTAACGTGAAAGTAACGTAACGCATTACATTCCATAAAAAGTAACTAAGTAACGTAATTAGTTACTTTTTTAGAGAGTAGCGTTATATTGTAACGCATTACTGTTAAACGTATCTTTCCCCGACACTGCTGGTCAGTATAACGCTGTGTAACCAGCAGATGGAGTCAGAGAATCTGTTCTTGTGTTCAGGTTCCTCGTCCTCTCGCCATGAAGAAAGAAGGAATTCAGACCCGCAAACGCAAGCCAAGAAACATCAGCAAGTCCAAACCCGGTGAGCGCAGAACACTCTTCTCGTCAGGACATCAAGACGTGAAATCATGAGCATCTGTGATTGTGACCTTTGACCTGTGTGTGGTTTGTAGGGTCATCTGAGGGTCAGACGCCGGCGTCCAGTGCTGTGAACTCCAGTCCCACAGAAGAACCGCGGCCCATAAAGACGGAGCCGGACACGGCGTCATATTACACACATCATAACACATCGATGAACACACCGGTCAGAGAACAACACACACACACTGTGACCGCAGCGCTGCTCTATTAGCAGTGTGTACTGAGTGTCATTTACATTGGATTATAAATACGTGTGTGTGTGTGTGTGTGTGTGTGTGTGTGTGTGTGTCGTGTGTGTGTGTGTCTGTGTCTGTGTCTGTGTGAGTGTGTGTGTGTGTGTGCGTGTGTCTGTGTGCGTGTGTGTGTGTGTCTGTGTGTGTCTGTGTCTGTGTGTGTGTGTGTGTGTGTGTGTGTGCGTGTGTCTGTGTGCGTGTGTGTGTACTGTGTGTGTGTGTGTCTGTGTCGTGTGTGTGTGTGTGTCTGTGTCTGTGTCGTGTGTGTGTGTGTGTGTCTGTGTGTGTGTGTGTGTGTGTGTGTGTGTCTGTGTCTGTGTGTGTGTGTGTGTGTGTGTGTGTGTGTGTGTGTGTGTCTGTGTCTGTGTGTGTGTGTGTGTGTGTGTGTGTGTCTGTGTGTGTGTGTGTGTCTGTGTGTGTGTGTGTGTGTGCATGCTAAATATATGTATATATTTTGTATTTATGAATAATATACATTTATAAATATTATAAACAAACCTTTAAATATTAAATATATTAAATATTTTATATATTCATGTATTCAGACATTGTTTCATCTATTTTATGATTACTGTGCAGTTTATGAGTTCATATATTAATTTAAAGAGTGCATTAAAAATATTAGTATTTCTAGATATTATAACTAGTAATTTAAATTCAATATGTAATTTAATTTAGGCTAATTGAATTTATATTTGATCATATTTATGATTATTATACTAAAATAACAATTGTAACAATAAATATAATACACATACTGTACATGTATGTTCTGTTTGATATCAGTTAGTCTTCTCCCCTGTGACCTAGTTTCCTAATCCTCCTAATTATCCTTCTGTTCACATGTGTTTAATTAATTATCTCGTTTACCCATTCATTTGCTCCCCTACTTAAACCTTCAGTTCCTCCGTTAGCGTTGTCTGTTCTTTCTTACCACCCTGCTTCTGAATGAGTGCTGCTCCACGCTTTGTTTATTAAATATCATTTATAATTTCACCTTGAGCCTTTTCTCCGCCTCCCACGATCGTAACACATACATTATAATAATATGAATATATAATTAATTACAGTATATGTCTAAAAGTCCGTTATTAATTTCTTAAATGCTTTTAAAGTAATTCTTATGAACAAAACTCCCAAACAAGTGATTGATCCCGAGCGAAACCTTTCTTTGTCCATCCAGGTGTCTGTGTTTCCGTCGTACATGGGAAGTCCGAGCTCGAGTTCTGCTCTCAAACGCTCTCCCAGTGGATCTTCCGGCTCCAAAGGCGAAGCGTGGAACAGCCTGGTTCTGGCGTGAGAAACGCTAGAGATCCTCCTGTGAAAGCATCACTCCTGCAGAGCTCCGAGCAGAAGAACTGGTCTCTCAGGTGCCTTCGAGGATCTATCTGAACTATCTGTGATGTGTACACAACTCTATGAACGCCGTGCTGGATTCACATCAACAGATCAGTAGAAAACCCTGGACCTGATTATAAACGTGCTGTGAATCGCAGGAACCAAAGACCCTTCAGTCCCGGAGAACATTATATATGTTCCAGATCAGGGCTTGATGGACTCGTAGCATGTGCTTCACTCATCTTTAAGACATTGGTTTCATTCATTTTAAATCATTTGAGTGGCATTCAGTTGCTATTAATAAACGTGTTAGAGCAATAGTTCACCCGAAAATTAATATTTGCTCCACTTGAGATGTTGAGAAATGTGTCTCTGCATCAGTGTCTCAGCAATGGATGCTCTGCAGTGAATGGGTGCCGTCAGAATGAGAGTCTGATAAAAACATCACAATAATACCACAAGTAATCACCAGCTTCTGTTAGCCCTCCCTAGCAGTTAAATATCTGCTTAAAAAACATTTACTGTCGATAGCTTTAATCTAGTCATGTCAACTGTACTGTGATATTGTGCTTGGTCGTATTGTGGTTTATAATTTTGTTTGTTTTTAGTTGTATTGTACAACACTTTGGATAAACCGGGAGTTGTGTGAAAGAGGTTTATAAAGAGAGAGAGAAAGAAAGAAAGAGAAGAGAAGAGAGAGAGAGAGAGAGAGAGAGAGAGAGAGAGAAAGAAAGAAAGAAAGAAAGAAAGAGAGAAAGAGAGAGAGAAAGAAAGAAAGAAAGAAAGAAAGAAAGAAAGAAAGAAAGAAAGAAAGAGAGAGAGAGAGAAAGAAAGAAAGAAAGAAAGAAAGAAAGAAAGAGAGAAAGAAAGAAAGAAAGAAAGAAAGAAAGAAAGAAAGAGAAAGAAAGAAAGAAAGAAAGAGAGAAAGAAAGAAAGAAAGAAAGAAAGAAAGAAAGAAAGAAAGAAAGAAAGAAAGAAAGATCAAAGTAACACACAGCACTCCAGTCCATCAGTTATCATCTGGAGAAGACAAAAGCAGAAACTAATCCGCCATTAAGACGTTTTTAACTCATGAATCCATCATAACTCTTCCTCTAGCTTTTGTCTTCTTTTTTACTTTTACTTTTTAGTCATTTAGCAGACGCTTTTATCCAAAGAGACTTACAAATAAGAAAAAATAACTAAGACTATAAGTTAAAACCTATAAATACTATATATATAAATACACATTTAAGAAAATGGAGAAATTAAATAAAATGACAAATGCATACAACAACATTTCAAAACTAAACATTTAAATGAAAACAAAAAATAAAGCTAAAAACATTTCAAAATATTAAAACAACAAAAGGTATGATTATAAAAATGATTCTAATATGACACTAATCTAAACACCCATATATATATATATATATATATATATTTAATTTCCATGTAGTATGTTGAAGTAACGTTACTAAAATAAATACAATTTATTAAAACTAAAACTAAAGAAAATACCTAAAAAGACATAATAAATTCATACATACTTGATCTAAAATTAAAATAGATAACAAATCAAACGGCAGTAGTTTATCAGTAATCCTAAAAAAATATCATGCTAACAAACAACAACTTACACAGAGTAATAACTGGTTATAAAAACTAAAACAGAAGTGAAACAAGCCGTAAGAAAGAAGAGAAATAAAAAGCGATGCTTATATCATCTTCTCAAGCGGTTATAACTGATGGACTGTGGATTATTGTGATGTGTTTATCAGACTCTCATTCTGACGGCACCCATTCACTTCAGAGCATCCATTGACTCTCATTCTGACGGCACCCATTCACTTCCATTGCTGAGACACATTTCTCCAAACCTGATGAAGAATCAAACTCATCCTAATATTCGATGCCTGTAACGAAAAAAGTTGTCGTAATGTAAATGTAAGTAATTGTTGTGATTTGTTGCAACATTTTTCTCTCTTAACCCATATTTAATTGAAGCCCATAGCACTCCTGCTGTATTTTAATAGATAATTCTCTTTATTTCCTTCACACTATATCTGCAGGGAAACATTTATTTCTTTGTTATTGTCATGACGAACGTTATTAATCATATCTACGAGCAGATGAGAACTTGCGATGTGTTATTCCTGCTCACATTTGACCTGTCCTTTGTTTGCAAAGAAAATTCAGATTTGTGGCATTTTTATGTTTTTATTTTTGATGGCATCTATTGTCCAGACTGTTGAGTCGACCTGAAATCATTGCGTTAGCAGCCAGACCCACCAGCATTAGTTCACCCACTTCCTGTCTGGAAACCCACTTCCTGTCTAGAAAGCCACTTCCTTGAACCCGTTTAAAAAATAACTCTTTTCAAATCTGTGAAGAAAATCCCCTTTACTGCAGCTGAGCTCCTTTAATTATATCACATGTTTAAATACATTCTTATATTTATTTCTATCTAGAAAACAGGGTTACAGTTTGCCGGCTGAAAGTCAATCTGATCTCTCATTATAGATTAAACACTGTTAACGTTTATCATTAGACTGTAAAGAAAATAGAAAGTCCACATGTAATTATTTTCTTGTAGCAGCATTCTGTAATATTAAATGTATATAACTGTATGTAAACACTCCATGTTTAACTGTTGTGCCACACAACATCTATGTAAAAATGAGATTAAACTGTTTGTAATTTCAGATTCAACTTTATTATTTCCATGTCTTTAAATGCCCAGTAAATATATTTAGTGAATAAACTCAAATAACAATTTAACAATTAAAAACAACTGCCCTGATCATTTTTATGTGTCGAATACTAAAGGCCCGTTCACACTAGGAGCGATAATTATAACGATAATTATTAGCGAACAATGACTTTCTGCTAATTTTAAACGCGCAATGCAGTTTTGTCGTCTGTCGCTTTAAATATCGGAACATTTTCAAAGTGGATTCTGATTGGCTGTCAATATTGTATCATTAATAATTTGGGGAAAAATCGTTATGAAAGTGATTCCAACGATATCGTTCCTCTATGTTGTTATCGTTATAGCTGTAGTGTACTATTCTTTTAAAATTAGTATGATTATATCGTTATAATTATCGTGAACGATAATCGTTATAGTTACAGGTGAGAACAGGGCCTTAATAAATATAGGAGAAAAGCGGTTTCAGAAATATATCTGTTAGAGCACATGTAAAGGTAATTATTATTGTATACAGGCTAACAGTGTGTTCTTGAATCACTACATCACATTTTTATTGTATTCTATTGAAATGTAACAAGTGCACATGCAATCCCTGAGCAATATGTGACCCTGGACCACAAAACCAGTCATTATTTTTATTATTGAGATTTATACATCATCTGAAAGTTGAGATAAATAAGCTTTCCATTGATGATATTGTCAAATAAAAAAAAATAAAATAATTTAAAACTCATTTGTGACTCTGGACCAAATAAATCAGTCATAAGGATCCATTTTTTAAAATAGCTGAATAATGTATGTGTTTTGTTATATTGGCAATATTTGGCAATATTTTAACAATATTTGGCTGAGATACAACTATTTGTAAATCTGGAATCTGAGGGTGCAAAAAAAAAATATGGAGAAAATCTTTAAAGTTGACAAATATTGAGAAAATCATTAAGTTTTGATACAACCTTTAAAGTTTTTTTAAATTGAAATTGAAGGCTAAATTTTCAAGTTCTTAACATAAATAACATAAATATTTAAACTGAGAAATTCAATGCATATTTTTGCCTGCTACTAATCACGGGGGAAAATCTCCTCTTCTTTTCAAAACAGTTTGAAGACATTGGGCATTGATATTTTTGTGTTGGAACCCATTCTTGAATATCAGCTGCTGAAATGTTCTTTGACATATTTGGACGCAGAAATTCATTTTTTGCTCTAAACTTTTATATACCTTTTAGAATATAAAACATGAAAACCATAAAATAATTTGAAATGATAACACTGACGGTCTCCCTCCTCTTTAAGGACATGGCGTCATTTTCCAACAAGAATTTTTGGACCTTGTATTTACAAACAGTCCATATTGGCAGGACACGACGGCGCTGGACCATTTCACATATGGCTTCAATATAGAGCTTTAGTTGGCCCTGGAACATTGGAGAGCGTCATCTTTACCAGCCTGCCTCCAATCATATAATCTAAGCATGCCTGATATCAAATTAACTTACTTAATTGCATGTTCTCCCAGCTGAAAATTTCTAAATATCTTGCTTTTTCAGTTTGTTGCCCCCTGATATTTGAGACCTGTAGTAGGCTGAAATTAGCTATTTAGTAGATAAAAGTGTAACTGTTTAAACATTTGTTATGCTCTATGGGCCATTTGAAAGTCTTTAGTTTTAATTTTATTCAAATTTTAAAAACCTGGAGTCATTTACAGTAGGAAATGTAAAAAATATCTCTCATGCCTCTAATGATTTTTTGGCATTGACCCAATGTCTATTGATGCGGTTTTGTACTCTACATACGTGCCATTATGCATGACGTGGTTTATATTATATAAAACCTCAGGAAATTATTTTAATGCCAGCTCTATCAGAGGAATACCATATCAGTCAATTCCCCTCAACGTCGATCGTGTGAGTCTGCGTCCATCCTACTGGCTACTGATGGTCGCCGCGCAGGTTAGCCGATGCTGTGCTGGATCTCTGTAGAGTTTCAATGGAAATAGCAGCGCGTGAATTTCAGCTCACCTGTTAAGACAAGCGTCCTCGTAAACACACGGGCAAGAAAATGGACATCCTCAAGTCTCTAGGACACCCGGAAGAAATAATCAACCTCTTTAAATACAAAATAGGAGGCTGTCGTTCTGTTAATGCCTAAACTGGATTATGTAAGTAACGTTAAACGCATTTTAAGCGTTCATCTCTAACATTCATTCCCTGTGCATGCATGTCCATGCACAATACATGTTTTGCATTTATCTGTCATTATTATGCATGCTAGAGTTTAATAATGAACACTTAAAACACGTATTTGAAGAAGATTAAGCAGAGATTAGTGCATACACCGTGTTTTAGTCCTGTGTGGAGGGGAAGGATACTTTAACAGACAGGAGACCC
>CM049864.1:63407629-63457629 GCA_027474115.1 Schizopygopsis malacanthus | reverse complement strand
TATCTGCCATTTTGCACATCTGTCTATTGTATAAATGTCACACACACACACACACACACACACATATATAAGAAAAATTGCATATATATATATATGCAAGATTTCTATCCATTCTATATCAATTTATACTCTAACTTGTAAACAATATAAATCTGCTATTTTGCTTTTGTCTTTCTAAAAACTGTGCACACTCTGTCTTCATATTTGTATGATAATATTACAGTAAAGCATTCGTTCAGTTGTGTGCGGCATGTTTCTGGACCTGCTGCTGTGTTTATATCAGCGGCTCAGTATAGATGCTGTGTGTTCACTCCGTTTATAAATGCTCTGCAGATCTTCATGGTGTTAAATCTCTCTCAGGCATGCGGTGTGTATCTTCTACCTGGTCCTGCGAGCTCTGGACACCGTGGAGGATGACATGAGCATCCCGCTGGAGAAGAAGGTCCCGTTGCTGCAGGACTTCCACACGTTCCTCTATCAGCCGGAGTGGAGCTTCAGCGAGAGCCGAGAGAAGGACCGGCAGGTGCTGGAGGATTTCCCCACGGTCAGTCCAACTCCTCACTATATATATATATATAGGATTTTATTGCAACTATTGTTTCTTTTTCTTTTTTGGCATTATTTTGAGGATAATTAAAAGCATCTCCAAATTCTAATTTTACATTTTCATTACAGTAATAAGATTTTTGTAATAATATATAATGTTTTTAATCAAAATTAAAATGTTACATTATTTATTATAAATCCATGAGTACAATTGTCATTGTTCTCAGTTGTTGTTATATACACACAGACACACACACACAGACACACACACACAGACACACTCATAAACACACACACACACACACACAGACACACACACACACACACACACACACACACACACACACACACTCATAAACACATATACAGACACACACACACACACTTATATACACAGACACACACACACACACACACACACACACGCAGACACAGACACACACACTCATAAACACATATACAGACACACACACACACACACACAGACACACACACACACACACACACACACACACACACACACACACACACACACACACACACTCATAAACACATATACACACACACACACACACACTCATAAACACAGACACAGACACACACACACACACACACACTCATAAACACATACAGACACACACACACACACACACTCATAAACACATATACAGACACACACACACACATACACGCACACACTCTCACACAGACACACACACACATACACGCACACACTCTCACACAGACACACACACTCATAAACACATATACACACGCACACACACACACTACATCACACACACACACACACACATACACGTACATACACACACACACTCACACACTACATCACACACATACACATACACACACACACACACACACATACATAAACACAAAATGAATTTATAAATACAATATTTAATGTATAAAATATATTAAGAAATACAATATAAATAGTTTTTATAATAATGTAGCATTTTTTGAACCAACATAAATCAACAAATGTAATTTAGCACAAGAATGGCCATTTGTGTATAAATATATTAATATTTAAATCTTAAAATAAAAATAATTAAATAAGACCTTTGAAATATTTTAATTTGAAATTCTTTTTATCAGACATATGATTTAATCATGTTTAATTTGGGGTGAAAAGACAAACCCCTGATATAAACCCTGATGACTCTCTAAAACAGCAACGAATCTGCAGATTTAATTTAGTTTTATTTTGACGTAAACCGACTTGAACTTGATCCACGACTAGATCATGTTGTTGTTTGCTGCATTATTTAAATTACACCTCTGCTTTTAATATCTTCTCTGTTGTGTATTATTATTGTATGTTTGTTGTTGTTTTTATTTATGCTTTTTTAATGCACACTTTCGCTCCGTTGTGCTCAGATTTCAGTGGAGTTCAGGAACTTGGGCCAGGAGTATCGAGACGTGATTTCAGACATTTGTCAGCGGATGGGAATGGGAATGGCCGAATTCCTGGAGAAGAAGGTGTCCTCCATGAAGGAGTGGGACAAGGTTAACTACACACACGCGTATTTGACGTGTTAGTTCTATGTTTATACATCTGCATGGAGATTTATACACATATAACTCCCCAAACCGAGTGCTCTCGTTGCATTTTAAAGCATTCTGCATGAGCCGTTTGTCATGTATGATGTTGTAAACATCTGTCCGTCGGTGTATAAATGTTTCTCCCGCAGTACTGTCATTATGTGGCCGGTCTGGTGGGCATCGGTCTGTCCCGTCTGTTCTCGGCGTCCCAGCTGGAGGACACTGAGGTGGGCCGGGACACGGAGCTGGCCAACTCCATGGGTCTGTTCCTCCAGAAGACCAACATCATCAGGGACTATCTGGAGGACCAGAAGGAGGGAAGGGCCTTCTGGCCGCAGGAGGTACTGAGCTTTAACCCTGCTCTCGTCCCGGCCAAAACTTCACCACAACATGTTTTATAAAGACTGTGCATTTCGTTAACTGATATAATGTTAATATTCCATTTAGAGTAACACCGTTTTCTCAGCCGCTTTGGTACATTTCTCATACGTGTCCCTGGAGCACAAAAGCAGTCTGGAGTATATTTGTAGCAATAGCCAAAAATAAAATTGTATGGGTCAAAATTATCAAGTTTTCTTTTATGCCAAAAATCATTAGGATATTAAGATCATGTTCCATGAAGATATTTAGTAAATTTCCTACCGTAAATATATCCAAACTTAATTTTTGATTATTAATATGCATTGCTAAGAACTTCATTAGAACAACTTTAAAGATGATTTTCTCAATATTTAGATTTTTTTTGCATCCCTCAGATTCCAGATTTACAAATATTGTCCGATCATAACAAACCATACATCAATGGAAAGATTAATATTTATTCAGCTGTCGGGTTATGTGTAAATCTAAATTTTGAAACAATATACCCTTATGATGTTCCTGTGGCTCAGTGGTAGAGCATTGCGTTAGCAGCGCAAAAGGTTGTGGGTTCGATTCCCAGGGAACACATATACTGACAAAAAAATGTATAGCCTGAATGCACTGTAAGTCGCTTTGGATAAAAGCGTCTGCTAAATGCATAAATGTAAATGACTGGTTTAACTTCTCCGGGGATTGCCATCTTGTCGTGGTGGAGAGGCTTGCGTGGTCCTGTGATCCCAAGAGCGATACCGTCTAGGAGCTACGCTCCTGGTAGGGTCACCCATGGCGGGAAGGTCAAGGGGGAGGTTCCCTGACAAAGACCCCTGACGACGGGGGCAGGATTGTGAGATCTGGAAGCCCCTAGTCATTAACTGGCACATGAGTGTTATGGCGCTTTTCCACTGCATGGTACGGCACGGTACGGTTCACTTTTGGGGGGTTTTCACAAGCGTTTTTTAGTACTCATAGGCCTCTCCATGACGTGCTGTTAATTGGCCGGAAACATCGTCACTGCGTCATGCCGAGAACCCAACATGAAGAACACAAGCCAGCGAAGGATTCTGTTTAAACGCACATTTTTGCTCAACTTTCTTTGTTGTGTGTTTGTTGAGAGCTGTGGCGACGCCGAAGGAAAACGCCTTTATATAACGTTATGAACTGTATATTTACAGAGTATGTTTTCGTTTATATTTTTACCTCTGCTGTGTTTTGCTTCAATTAAAAACAATCTGTAGACCTCAGACTATATTAAATATGTATTATTGTATGAGCGGCCTCTTGCAATTATAATGATACAAACCAACACATAAATAAAAAAAACAAGGGATACGTGAATAAAAAGTTTATTGATAAGTCCCCCCCATGAATAGTTAACTCTAAAGCCCTCCTCCTCTCCAGGTACTAAACCCAAGCGTACTCATAGCAGTGTTAAACACATCGAAAGAATGAAGAACACTCTTCCGCTCCTTTCTTTGTTGTGTGTTTGTTTGTGGCGTGTTTAAACCGAGCCTCAACTATAATGTGCCCCCCCCACTCTAAAGAACCGAGGGAACCGAGCTCGTACCACGCAGTGGAAAAGCGCCACTAGACTCAGTCGCTGGGTCTTGGAATGAGGCAGAACGAGTCCTTCGGCAGCTGCACCCACGACCGATCAGCCCTCTTTAGGATCCGCTCTGCTCACCCCACGTGGGGAAGGGGCAGGAAAAGGTGCCCTAAAAATAGCCTGCCTCACACCTCCTGACTGGATTACCGCGGTCAGAAACACAAAACTATGAACTTTCATCGTATAATTCATTAAATACAAAATGGTTGATCTAGTTGTCATAAACTCTCACATTTTCCACACATTTCTATGAGACTTAAATCTTCTATGAATCGTGAAGTGAATCTTGACTTTCACTACAGTAAAACCTCTTTTGTACCAGTGTTATTTTACTTTGATCATTTGTGTTAATATTTTAAATTAGATTACATTTTTAGTTTCATTTTAATTTTAGTTAAAATTTTAGCAATTTAGTTGTGTGCTTTTGTAATTTAGTTTTTTTCTAAAGTCTGTATTTATTATAAAAGATTTGTTTTTGTTAAGTTTATTTAGTTTTAATAATTTGTGTACTTTAACTTAAATTAAACAAAACATTTTAATTGTTGCTTTGGCAACTAGCTGAAACATGTTTTTTTTCTTTTTTCTATTTAATTTTGTTTGTTAGGTTTTAGTTTATTTCAAGTAATGAGAAAAAAAATATCAGTTTATTTTTTAGTTAAATATTTAGCTATTTTGTCGTGTGTTCTTGTCATTTTATTTATTTGTTTGTTTGTTTGTCTATTTAAATGTGTATATTTTTTAAGTTTCAATTTTGAATTTTATAACCAACTTAATATACACAAAAATTTGTGTTTTTAGAAATGTTGCCTTGGCAACTAGCTGAAATAAAATAATTTATATATTATTTTTTTTTCAGTTAATGTTTACTTTATTGTAAGAAATTGTGAGAGTGTCAGTTAGCATTTTTTTCCACTGTTGATTTTTCTTTGCATTGCTTTCTTTGCTTTTTTTTGTTGTTTTATCTTCCAAAATCTGTACATTTAACAGTATTTGACTGTAAAATGACATAAGCTGTCCCGTTAGATATCTTTAGCTGGTGGGATTGTGATCGCTGCATGTGTGAGTGAAGGCTGTTTGTGTGCCGCAGGCCTGGAGTCAGTTTGCGTCTCGTCTGGAGGATTTGGCTCATCCTCAGCACCTGAGCTCTGCCCTGTCCTGCCTCAACCTGCTGGTGACCGATGCTCTCTATCACGTCCCAGACGTCATCACATATCTGTCCCGCCTCCGCAACCAGAGCGTCTTCAACTTCTGTGCCATTCCTCAGGTCTGATTCATTCCTCACGCTGACCGCTCAACCGTCATCTGTTTGTGTCTCACACGGGGGATAGTGAGCGCGTTACGAAGTTAGCTAATGCTATTAGGGTGCGGATTATAGAAATAAATATAGGGAATATAGAAATTGCACACGGATGAATGCATGGATACTTCTGTCACAGTTGAGTTTCAAATAATATATTATTTGATATATATTTGACTGAGCATTCTAATAGTTTTCACTTATTTTCACTTAAAGTTTTTTCTGGTAATTTTCACCCCAAAATCAAATTAATAAAAACACCTTTGAATGCAAAAATTTACGTCAGAATAGGTTTATGAACAAATTACACAAAAATTAGTTCTGCTCGTGTTTCACGAATGTGTCTAAAATGTAATTATTCACACCTTTTACCTAATCTTCATTTTTAGGTCAAACTTTAATGCGACCTATTTTTGTGTTTCTACCAGCCAAAGATGATTCTGAAAGAAAACACTGTTATAATAACACATCATCTGACTGACAGAACCACGTGCTTGTGTTTCAGTGTTGCTCTTAATGTTATGGTAATTATAGCAAATAGTTTACTCCATAAATTAAGTTCAACAGCATTAAAGAAACACACCACTTTTTTTTACATAGGCTAATTTTCCCACTCCCCAAGAGTTAACCCTTTAGGCGCCAGGGTTTTTTGGATATCAAGATTTCAAAAGCTTGTGGCTTGAAAGGGGTTAAAGATAGAGATCTACTGTAAATTAGAAAAATGTTGGGCATGACCAAAAATGTATGTGGGGTGTAAATATACTCATCTAATTTGCGATATTATGACGCCATAATGGGGCGGCCCTCTTGAATTTAATAATATTCAGGAAATAGCAGAACTTGAATTGATGTTTGAACTTATTTGCATGTTTGTTTTTGTTTTTTGTCTTTTATCCTCATTACAAATGATCAGAAAAGAGGAAACCAACAATAAAACTAAATTATTACTACATTACTATACTATACAGCAGTAAAACGCATGTGACCAGCAGCCTACATTTTGATCAGTTCATCAGTAATATTCAGGAAATAATAGATATTGAATGGTTGTTTGAACTTATTAGCATGTTTTTGTCTTTTTATCATCATTACAAATGATCAGGAAAAGAGCAAATAACAGTAAAACAGGAGAAAGTAGTAAATTATTACTATATTACTGTGCCACAGTAAAATACATGTGGCCTATTTTTTTGATCAGTTGACCAGCTATTCGCCCAATCAGGGTGTCTAAATGAACCGTTTATAGTTCTTGAGAGTATGGTATCTCTTATTGCATGGAACAACACTGACTGCACCTGTACGGTCTGCCGGCGGCACTTTGAGCACGGCGCGATCAGAACTAACGACTCAATCTGAGGGCGATCATCAGCAACGCAGAGCCTCTCCTATGGACACTAAATTTTGCAATTTTGGCGCTTAGAGGGTTAAACAGTTGAGTTTTACTCCAATGATATTACGCAGCGCCTGAAAGTAGTCCCCTGCTATATCATAACTAGTCCTCTCCTCACCTAGCTGGGGACTACTTTCAGGCGCTGCGTAATATCATTGTGGTACGGCAGCACAGTTCCTTGATTATTACGCCGTAATGAGAGTATAGTTTATACAGCCATATCGGTCTTAGTACACGATGTAACTACAGAGGAGTCGAGCTTTAAATAGGAAAAACATTGAAACTCTTTGGTCATTTTTGAGCGAGATGCTAACAGTCTAATCCGATTCAATGATCTATGCTAAGCTAAGCTAAAAGTGCTACCGCCAGACAAGGAGATCGAGTGAATGGATTCAAAAACAGATGTTTAACTCTTGGGGAGTTGTAAATGCTAACAAAAAAATGTATAACCTGTAAGTCACCCTTGGATAAAAGCGTCTGTTAAATGCATAAATGTAAATGTTGTAAAATGAGCCTATTTTTAAAACGAGTGTCCTTTAAGTTGAAGAGCGTAAAGACCTCCCCTGAAATTCGCACCCTGATCACATATTGTCGGCGTTCTTGACGCATGATCCTAACTGGCTTGGTGTTGTTCCTCCTCCGGTCAGGTGATGGCGATAGCGACTCTCTCGGCGTGCTACAACAACCCTCAGGTGTTTCAGGGTGTGGTGAAGATCCGGAAGGGTCAGGCGGTGACGCTCATGATGCAGGCCACAAGCATGGGCGCCGTCCAGAGCATCATCGCGCAGTACAGTCAGGAGGTGCGTCCCAAATCACGCTCCGCTGTCCTCCGTAGCGCTGTCCTCCGCTGATCCTGATCCCTCCTCTCCTCACAGATCCTGCAGAAGGTGTCGGCCACGGACCCGTCCCGAGAGAAGACGCTGCGCATCCTGAGCCTCATCCGCGAGAAGAGCCTGTCTCCAGCCGCGCTCTCGTCCCGAGCGCACCACATCTCTCCCGTATACGTCTCGGCCGCCATGCTGTTAGCGGCGCTCAGCTGGCAGTACCTAAACGCCACGGCTGGTCAGCCACCAGGGGGCGCCGACATGCAGGGACACTGAGACTCTGACAAACCACTGCGCTGCAGACGTGCACTGTTTCACCTCGGGTCATATTCACCTCAAAATCAAATTAGAAAACTATAATATTTATACATATATGTATTTGTGCTGTCAAACTATTAATTGCATCCAAAATACGTTTTTATTTACATGATATATATATGTGTACTGTGTATATTTGTTATGTGTATATATAAATACAAACACATGTATGTATGTATGTTTTGTGAAAATATTTGCATGTGTATATATATATTTATATATGTAAACATAACATATTTTTCTTAAATATATACATGCATGTGTTTGTATTTATATATACATCATTAATATATACAGTATTTGCATATATTATATAAACAAAAACTTTTATTTTGAATGCGATTAATCATTTGACAGCACTGAAATATATATATATATGTATATAATTTTTATAAATGTAAATATTGTTTATATATAGTACAATATAAAAAATCGAGAGAGAGAATGAATGTGTGTATATGTAGTTGAGATACAAAAGCCTCTAAGTGCTATTGGAAATGTTCTTCTAAAACGAGCATTTGATCAGGCTCCTAATTGTTTTCACTTTTAATGGCAATGAATAGGTTTTTTGTTCACTTATTTTCACTTAAATTTGTTCTGGTAATTTTCACCCCAAAATCAAATGAGAAATAAATCAATAAGCAATATATAGCATATATTTCTTATTGTTCTCTCATTTGATTTTTAATTTTTTTATATGAGAGAGAGAGAGAGAGCGAGAGACACAGAGAGAGAGACACAGAGAGAGAGAGAGCGAGAGACACAGAGAGAGAGAGAGAGAGAGAGCGAGAGACACAGAGAGAGAGAGCGAGGGAGAGAGAGAGAGAGAGAGAGAGAGAGCGAGAGACACAGAGAGAGAGAGAGAGAGCGAGAGACACATGAGAGAGAGAGCGAGGGAGAGAGCGAGAGAGAGAGAGAGAGAGAGACACAGAGAGAGAGAGCGAGAGAGGGAGAGAGCCAGAGAGAGAGAGCGAGAGACACAGAGAGAGAGATCGAGAGACACAGAGAGAGAGAGAGAGAGAGAGAGGGAGAGACACAGAGAGAGAGAGGGAGAGAGCGAGAGACACAGAGAGAGAGAGAGAGAGAGAGCGAGAGACACAGAGAGAGAGAGGGAGAGAGCGAGAGACACAGAGAGAGAGAGAGAGAGAGAGAGCGAGAGACACAGAGAGAGCGAGAGACACAGAGAGAGAGAGAGAGAGAGAGAGAGAGCAAGAGAGAGGGACATAGAGAGAGAGAGAGCGAGAGACACAGAGAGAGAGAGAGAGAGAGAGAGAGAGAGAGAGAGAGAGAGAGAGAGAGAGAGAGAGACTTTCTGTGTATTATATATACAAAATCAGACATGTAGTTTTTGTATATTTAATGAATTGTTATTAAAATATAGAACAAGTACACATGCAAAAACTACATATATAGTTGAATATATTTAATTGGCTTTTATACATGCAATACATAATAACAATATAGTTTTTCTCTTGTTTTTGTGGTGAAATATGGTCCGATGTCTTGATTTGTGAGTTTCTCTCGGTGGTTCAGTTGTGCGTCTCTGAGGGATGTAGCTGCGTTTGAGACACTCAAATGTTAATTATTCTAGTTATTTTAATGACACGGTTGAGTTTCTGTTCCATCAAATCATCCTAAACGTCAAGCACACGAGCAGAAAAGTGTTCGTTCCAGGATAAAATAATCACTTGGACAGAGATTTGACTCGAGCAGCTGCAGTCTGCTGATTTAAAACCATTCGGCACGTTAGTTTTGTTCGGTGAAATGTACGAAATTTGTCAAGAACATCATATTTACTCTTAAAAAAGCCTACTTTTAGACCATTACACAATTTGTTGCATTGGAATTTATTATATTAATATATATATATATATTATATTATAATGCTAAAAAACAATGATGGAATTATTTTATATATTTTATTTTATTTACAAAAATCTAATATCAGCACTAAGAAGTTGTATAATTCTTTATTGCATTATTTTCTTTAAACATTGTCTTGAGTGCTGTTAATAGATTTTTGTGAATAAAATAATTCTACAAATTCTATATAAAATGTATAGTAAAAAAATTTGAAAATAATGTCATTTTTGCACAAACTTTGAATCGTCCAAAAAATAGTTTTTTTTTTTATTATTATTATGGGCTGTAAAATGAGCATACGTGTTCTTGATTCTAAATTTCATATTTACCCTAAAAAAAAGGATTTTTTTTTTACCATTACTATTTTTTGCATTGGAATATATTATATGAATATATATATATATATATATTATAATGCTAAAAAACAATGATGGAATTATTTTATATATTTTATTTTATTTACAAAAATCAAATATCAGCACTAAGAAGTTGTATTTATTGCATCATTTTCATTAAACATTTTCTGAGTGTTGTTAATAGATTTTTGTGAATAAAATAATTCTACAAATTCTATATAAAATGTATAGTAAAAAAATTATCATTTTGAAAATAATGTCATTTTTGCACAAACTTTGAATCGTCCAAAAAATAGATTTTTTTTATTATTATTATGGGCTGTAAAATAAGCATACGTGTTCTTGACTGCTTTCATCAGATTCTAAACATCATATTTACCCTAAAAAAAGCCATTTATTTGACCATTACTATTTTTTTTATTGGAATTTATTATATAAATATATATATATTATATTATAATGCTAAAAAAACAATGGAATTATTTTATATATTTTATTTTATTTAAAAAAATCTAATATCAGCACTAAGAAATTGTATAATTCTTTATTGCATTATTTTCATGAAAAAATTCTGTTTAAGTGCTGTTAATAGATTTTTGTGAATAAAATAATTCTACAAATTCCATATAAAATGTATAGTAAAAAAAAAATGGTCAAAAAAAAATATATATATTTTGAAAATTAAAAATTTAAATTTTGAATTGTCCAAAAAACAAATATATTTTGAAAATTAAAAATGTACATTTTGAATTGTCCCCCCCAATTTTTTTTTTTTTTAAATTAAGTTAAAATTTTGAATTGACCAAAAAAAATTTTTTTTTATTTTTTATTATGGGCTGTAAAATGAGCATACGTGTTCTTGACCGCTTTCATCAGATTCACTCTTCAGAACAGAAGTGTGCACACACAGAGTTCATCATCTGTCCGGTCTCATCTCAACACTGTCTGGTTCGGCACATGAATGGTCAGTTTGAATATTTAGTCCCTGTGGAGTAAAGAACCAAATATCCAGCGTTTGAACGACAGCAGACGCCTGTAAAGTGCCCTTAATATTCAGCTTTATGTGGAGAAGCTAGCGAGAACTTTGTACATATCACAGATCGGGTTAATTAGCATTGCTATGTAATGTGGGAGTTTGAATTGTAAATACATTTAGAGATAATAAATATATAAAAAATTAATTTCATTTGATGTTGATGTGTATTTTAACATTTAGGAACTCAGCAACACCCTGGCAACCACCTGGAACACTGTAAAAACACAACAACATCAATGCAACGCTCTAGCAACTATAACACCTTAGCAACACCCTGGCAACCACCTGGAACACTGTAACAACACAACAACATCAATGCAACGCTCTAGCAACTATAACACCTTAGCAACACCCTGGCAACCACCTGGAACACTGTAACAACACAACAACATCAATGCAACGCTCTAGCAACTATAACACCTTAGCAACACCCTGGCAACCACCTGGAACACTGTAACAACACAACAACATCAATGCAACGCTCTAGCAACTATAACACCTTAGCAACACCCTGGCAACCACCTGGAACACTGTAACAACACAACAACATCAATGCAACGCTCTAGCAACTATAACACCTTAGCAACACCCTGGCAACCACCTGGAACACTGTAACAACACAACAACATCAATGCAACGCTCTAGCAACTATAACACCTTAGCAACACCCTGGCAACCACCTGGAACACTGTAACAACACAACAACATCAATGCAACGCTCTAGCAACTATAACACCTTAGCAACACCCTGGCAACCACCTGGAACACTGTAACAACACAACAACATAAATGAAACGCTCTAGCAACTATAACACCTTAGCAACACCCTGGCAACCACCTGGAACACTGTAACAACACAACAACATCAATGCAACGCTCTAGCAACTATAACACCTTAGCAACACCCTGGCAACCACCTGGAACACTGTAACAACACAACAACATCAATGCAACGCTCTAGCAACTATAACACCTTAGCAACACTCTGGCAACCACCTGGAACACTGTAACAACACAACAACATCAATGCAACGCTCTAGCAACTATAACACCTTAGCAACACTCTGGCAACCACCTGGAACACTGTAACAACACAACAACATCAATGCAACGCTCTAGCAACTATAACACCTTAGCAACACTCTGGCAACCACCTGGAACACTGTAACAACACAACAACATCAATGCAACGCTGAGAACAAAAGATGGAAATTAGCAAAATGATACAGTGAACATCAAAAGTTCGCACACAGCACTGCATGTTTATTACACAGTGAATCGGGTCGTGACCTTCATATGTCACATGTCACTGCAGATCTGGTTTAGATATTATTCAGCATGTGAAACAAACACCTGACAGCACAAACACAGCTGCTAATCACTGCTTCATCCGTTTACATGACAGCTAGTTTCTCTGTACTGTATATACTGCTTCAAAACAAGTGTGAAGGGTTATGAATTCTGATCTGGAATATGCAAAAACATAAAGATAAAAGTCAGCTGTATAAACAGCAGGACAAAATGTGACGTCGGGACAAGAGAATTATAAGCTGGGGCAAGTTGTCACACTTGATTTAAAAGTTGTAATTTATTTTATTAATGATACACTACCAGTCAAAAGTTTTTGAACAGTAAGATTTTATAATGTTCTTTAAAAAAGCCTATTCTGCTCACCAAGCCTGCATTTATTTGATCCAAAATACAGCTAAAATTGTGAAATATATTCACTATAAAAAATATCTGTTTTCTATGTGAATCTATATTAAACTGTCATTTATTTCTGTATTTTCAGCATCATTACTCCAGTCTTCAGTGTCACATGATCTTCAGAAATCATAATAATATACTGATATGCTGCTCAAGAAACATTTTTTTATATTATTATTATCAATATCAATATTTTAAAACAGTTGAGGACATTCTTTGATGAATAGAAAGTTCAAGATCCAAAGATCAGCATTTATCTGCATGAAATAAAAAGGTTTATAACATGATACACTATATTATTATTATTATTTAAAAAAACTAAATGGGGGGGGGGGGGTATAGAAATACTTTTATTTAGCAAGGATGCATTAAATTGTTCAAAAGTGATAATAAAGACATTTATAATTTTCTATTTCAGATAAACGATGTTCCTATGAATTTTCTATTCACCGAAGAAACCTGAAAAATTATACTCAGCTGTTTTCAACAATAATTATTTTATATAATAAAAAATGATTTTTTTTTAAACAGCAAATCAGAATATTAGAATGATTTCTGAAGATCGTGTGACTGGATAAATTATGCTAATAATTCAGCTTTGAAATCACAGGAATAAATTACATTTTCAAATATATTCAAATAGAACATAAATATATTCCATTTTAAATAGTAAAAATATTTCAAAATGTTACAGTTTTTTACAGATTAATCGTGATTAATCACATCCAAAATAAAGGTAATATATGTGTACTGTGTATATTTATTATGTATGTATAAATACACACGCATACAGTATATAATTTGAAAATATTGACATTTATTTACATACATATATTTATATTCATATAAAATATATTATATATAAATATAATTCATATATAAACAGCATATTTTTCTGAAATATACACATGCATGTCTGTGTATTTATATATACATCATAAATATACACAGTACACACACATATATTATATAAACAAAGACTTTTATTCTGGATGCGATTAATCGTTTGACAGGACTAATATAAAAACGTCATGGATCTGGAGTTAAAGCGGGGGAGGGGCGTTTCCGCTTTTCCTGTCAATCATACGGGAAAATGGGCGTGGCATGTGAGGACTTCGACCTATGAGGAAATGGACATTTAAATTTAGATATGAATACACAAATAATTATATTTGCAAACCCAAACACGCACATCCAGCGTTTTGTCTGATTGAGTCTCGATATAACGGTCCAAGTTACAATCCCGAAACAAACGGAATCCGCGTTTAATCTCGACATGGAGGGACTTTAATACCTTTAGCATTAGCTCATTAGCTCGGAGTGCATGTTTGTGTTTATATCAACCATAACACACTCTCATCCGCATTTACCTCATGAATGAGAAGATTACTGATATGATCGACGACTGATGAAGAAGTGAAGGAAGCTGCTGGATCCTCAGGGATGTAGTGTTACATGTTTAGGTGGGTTTTTGTGTCTCTTCACGTGCATACTGAACACAATGCGTGTGTTTTTATCTGTATTGTATTGTTTTCAACCCGACATGCAATAGGAATGTCTTTGTGCATCGATATAATAAACACACATATATTGACATAACTGTTTATATACATAAACATACATAATTTGACCTGCATGTCGATCACAATGAATGAAGTCGTGCATGATGTCGTTTTTTTCACGTTTTTAAAATCTTGCATGCATATAAGGCATGCATTTCCAATGTTGTGCATATGACAGATGTGCCATAACGTGACGCACTTGACGTAAGTTTGCATGCACGCGCGTTAAATTGCATGCTTAACCTGAGTTTGACATGTCAGTCGTGATAAACGTGGGTTTCTCTCTCTGTTTATTGATTTGAAATGTGATTGTCATTTATCCATTCAGTTTGCACATCATCATGTAAGCAAAGCAGACTGATTTGAGATATAACCTATGCTTGGGCTCAATCTAATCACTGTTTATCTCAAATCAAACACTGGCTTTGTTGATCTCGAACATTAATGAGTGTCTTAACAATAATGATATGACATCTAGTGGCTTCACCCCAAAAAAACAAGCTCAGCCTGGCTAGATCCGGTCTGAATCGACAGTTTCTCGTCTCTGGTGCTCATGTTTTTTGGGTTATTGCAGCATCTCTGTATGTGACCCATTGACCCCGCGGCTCAAGATAAGGGTGCACATATTTAGAGGCCGATATCCACCTCTCTTTTTGTGTCTTTGTGAAGACAGGGACATTGCACGATGGAAGGAGAGTCCTCTTTGTGTCCAGATACCAGAGTTGGTGCATTGGACGCGTCTGCAATGGAGAAGCCCGAGAAGAGACCTGGATACTTCTCCAGGTGAGATGATTTCGGGTCAGAATAACACTGATACCTCGATGAGAAGTGAGAGCCGAATGCGGAGCGGGCTGAAGCCGCTGATGGTCGATCTGAAAGAGGAATTAATCATGTTGTTTCAGGAATAAGATATTTGAACTAACACAGATTTAGCTGAAGCAGCCCGTTTCTGCCACATAGGAAACACAATCATGCTTTTTAGTTCATAACTATTACGCAATACTATGCTATAAGTTTGACATAAGAAGTCATAATTATATTACATTGCATTATTACATTTACAGCTTGCTCTATTCTTTTTCTGTTCCTCCCTTATTTTATGCTATAATAAAACGATACCTTGCTAGTGTTCTGTGTTAGCACGTGCGTATCATTGCTCTTTTGTTGATTTTGATTGCTTCTATTGTCCTCATTCGTAAGTCTCTTTGGATAAAAGTATCTGCTAAATGACTAGATGTAAATAATTATTACCTAAAAAAAAATCTAATTATAAGATAAGCCATAGTTATGATCTAAAAAATGACTAATTGTGACAAAAAAGTCATAATTATGACATCAATTGAAATTATAATGTGAAAAACTCAAAATTTGGATATAAAAAGTAATTATGACGTACAGTGTTGAAATTATTAGAGGACATTTTGAGATGCTATGCAATAATTATGACATCATGACTCAATTGGGAAATCAACGTTATGAGATACTGTGTCATAATTGTGACAAAGTCGAAATTATTACATAAAAAGTCAGAATTATGACAAATTAAAATTATGAGGAAAAAATATTTTGGTAGTGTCAGGATTAAGATATTTTGCTGAAACAGCCCATTTCTGCCACATAAACAAACAAAATCATGCTTCTGGGATTCATTATTATTACATAAAAAATTAAATTATGCCCTACTTTGTAACAAGCATCACATAAAAAGTCATAATTATGACATAAGTGGACAAAGTTGACATACATAGTCCAAATCATGAGAAGAAAATCCAAATGAAGAGAGTAATAATTATGACTTAAAAAGTCAAAATTATGATGTAAGTGAAAATTGACAACAAAGGCAACATTTTGATATAAGTCATAATTAGCATAGACAAAGTTGAAATTATGAGGGGGAAAAAAAGTCAAAAATGTGAGATACTAACATAAAAAGTAAAGATTATGAGATGTGTCTTAATTATTTCATAAGTAAAAATGATGACACAAAAAGTAATTAAAGTAGAAATTATGAGGAAATATGTCAATGTTTTAAAATGTAAATTACATTTTTTTTGTCATTTAGCAGATGCTTTTATCCAAAGCGACTTACAAATTATTACAAAAGTCAAAATTATGACATAAAAAGTCATACATATAGCATAAAAAGTTGTGATTGTCACATACATTTTGACTTTAATGTCAAAAATAGAAGTTTTGTCTAATACTTTTGACATTTTGTGACTTTTTATATCATTATTGTGACTTTGTGTCATAATTATGATTTACCAAAGCATTTTTAATTTTTTCCTTAAGTGGCAGAAAAGTAGTTTCACACAAACCCGTCTGACTTTCAACTTAAAATGAGATTATCTTTGTGAATGCATGGCCTGATGGAGTTTGAATGCAATGTAAGTTGCAAAACAAAAAGAGATGAGACATAATGTAAACTAAAATAAAACCTAAAAATATCAAATAAAAAATTTGTAAAAACGAGCTATAATAGTACATAAATAATACAAAATATTTTAGTATTAAAACTAGTGCTGTCAAACGATTAATCGCATCCACAATTCAAGTTTTTGTCTACATAATATGTGTGAGTTTGTGTGTATATTTATTATGCATATATAAATACAAAAACGTAATCTATCGTACACAACATCTAATGTACACCCATTATGCAAACACAAACTTTAATTTTGGATGCGATTAATCGTTTGACAGCACTAGTTAAAATCCTGATTTTCACTGTGGAGTGTATTAAGATAGTTTTTGTATTAAGATTGTGTATTAAGTTGTAGTTTTTATATCATGTAGGAGTGATCCTTCTACAGCAGAACATCTCTGGATCACATGCTGTTATGATCGGTTTCCTGTCTTTTGTGATACGGGATGTGAGCTGGGCGGAGGAATGTGTGTGTGTCTGTGTGTGTGTCTGTGTCTGTCTGTGTGAGAGAGAGAGTGTGTGTGTGTGTGTGTGTGTGTCTGTCTGTGTGAGAGAGAGAGAGTGTGTGTGTGTGTGTGTGTGTGTGTGTCTGTGTGTGTGAGAGAGAGTGTGTGTGTGTGTGTCTGTCTGTGTGAGTGTGTGTGTGTGTGTGTGTGTGTGTGTGTGTGTGTCTGTGTGAGAGAGAGAGTGTGTGTGTGTGTGTGTCTGTGTGTGAGAGAGAGAGAGTGTGTGTGTGTGTCTGTGTCTGTGTGTGAGAGAGAGAGTGTGTGTGTGTGTGTGTCTGTGTGAGAGAGAGAGAGAGTGTGTGTGTGTGTGTGTCTGTGTGTGTGTGTGTGAGAGACTGAGAATGTGTGTGTGTGTGTGTGTGTGAGTGAGAGAGAGTGTGTGTGTGTGTGTGTGTCTGTGTGTGTGTGGTGTGTGTGTGTGTGAGTGAGAGAGAGTGTGTGTGTGTGTGTGTGTGTGTGTGTGTGTGTGTGTGTGTGTGTGTGAGAGAGAGTGTGTGAGAGAGAGTGTGTGTGTGTGTGTGTGAGAGAGAGTGAGAGAGAGTGTGTGTGTGTGTGTGTGTGTGTGTGTGTGTGAGAGAGAGTGTGTGAGACTGAGTGTGTGTGTGTTAGTATGGGGGTGTGTGTGTGTGTGTGTGTGTGTGTGTGTGTTACTGCAGCAGTCTTTCCTGCAGCCTCAGCTCGAGTGAGTCTCTAGTTTGATCGATCGACTTCCCCTCGCTGTCATACACCATTAGACAATCCTCTTCTCTGGTTTCCCTCTCGCTCTTTCTCTGTCCTTCTGTTCACGGGTGGATCTCACCATACCTCAACAACATGACATATTTGTTTGATATCATCTGAAGTTAGGCAGATCAATTGAGCATCCCATAATTATAAAGATTTTAGCCAAAGCAGATCTGGGAACGAGAAAGCGGAAATCACTGCAAAAGAAGCTCTCAACCTGAATATTTCTCTCTGTGATGATAAACTCTTATATTAATGTGGCAGATGGAATGGGATGAATATTTGTTTGCTGGTTTTTATTCTATTTGTATGTTTTGAATAGTTTTTGCCATGAAAATAGCCTAAGATGCTCACATGGCATTAAATAAATATATACTACTACAATTAAAAAGTGAAGCGTCATCATGCCTTACTTGCCAAATTGAAATCACGGTGAAGCATATTTTCTTGGATTAAACTGTTTTTAATGTAAATAGACATTGGTTTTATTCAGAGGTGTGTTTAACTCATTTATTGAAATATGTATCACCCGAATGTATAGTCTAATGTAGATCTGAAATGTCTTTTATACATTTTTGTTAATTGTATGTATAGATTTACATTTATGCATTTAGCAGACGCTTTTATCCAAAACGACTTGCATTCAGGCTATACGTTTTTCATCAGTATGTGTGTTCCCTGGGAATTGAACCCACAACCTTTTGCGTTGCTAACACAATGCTCTACCACTGAGCCACAGGAACACCTATAGTATCACCTTGTATAATTTATTCAGCGATTGCCATGAAAATAGCCTTGATGCTGGCATGGCGTTAAAAAGTCAATAAATAAACCCGCTGTGTTCGGCCATCTTGGCTCTGGCCGCTGCAGTTTCTCTGGCATAGATTCACTCAGCAGAGGAGAAGTGTCATGAATCTGTGCGAGGATTGGAGTGTTTCTGTGTTGCTGCTTTGACACCGTTGGTGTTGATAATGTTGTATTTTTGTTTTCTGGATCGCAGACTGAAGAAGAAGCGGCAGCTGAGGCAGAGCCAATCAGATTTGGAATCCAAGACGCCAGTCATCCGTGAGCCCGCTCCTATTGGTCGATCTCAGGAGAGGAATGCAGAAAGAGGCGGATCAGGTGAATAAACATAAACACTGAATATATATGAAGTAGAGCTTCAAGTTTTCTCAATTCAAGTGTAGTTTTGATTGGACTACACCAGTGCTTCCCAAACCGTGGGCTGTAGCTAGGCTAAATCAAAATATAAAAAAAATTAAAATATTAGAATTGTTCTAAAATGTGACCCCTCTCCTTATTACACAAATGAAATTTAGATGTTTTTATTATTATTTTTTAACACAGTTATGTATTTCATTGCAATAGATTTGTGAACTATATGTACAGTATCTTCTGTTACACACTAAATGCAATATAATTGTAAATATTATGCAGAAAGTGTAGTGTTATGGATTTAAATGTATGTATAAAGAATGTTTACATCATCTTAACTTTCACCAGCATATAAAAATATTACATTTTATGGTAGTTCTCGTAATTCACATGAAATTCTTACAAACTGGTTAATAATCTGAGACAATCTGCTTTATTAAATATATCTAATATACAAATATATCTTTATACCATTAATCTATATATTTTTTAACAAAGCTTTTGCTATGTTTTTGGGGAAGCTCTGGGCTTCACAATTAATCAAAATAAAATCACAACATGACTTAATTATCGAATTACAAAGTCTGAGTTTGAATTAAATTGCATTTGGGAACATAACATACTTGTAATTAGAAGCTCAACAAAAGAGAAGCTATTGTTATCATAATAAATGCTACATAGTTTAACATTTTAAATAGAAGAAATAATAATATTAGTAATGAATATTAGTTTATAATAATAATACACCATAGTGAATTAGTAAATAAATATAAGCATTGTAATTTTACACTTCTAATGTAAATTTAAATATTATTAGACTGTGTTGCGATGCAACAGAATGAATCAAATATCACACAGCCAATCAGAAGCGTGTGTGGGCGGAGCCTCTCTGGAAGCACACTTCACTCGCAACAAAATGGATACGTTTCAAGGTTCAAGGTTTCTTTATTTGTCACATGATAAATTATACAGGGTATAATCAAAAGTGAAATGTAGGTCAAATCAGGTCCGCTCAGTGGACAGTGCAAAGAATAAAAAATAAAATCAAAATTAAATTATATAAAAGTAACACCACACAAGAGTATATATATATATATATATATATATAGGTCAAAAAAGAAATAAGAAGTAAAATGCAATAGAATAAAGAAAAGTGCAAAACAGTAAAACAGTAAGATGTGCAAAACAAATTGGATGTGCAAAACATTATATGGGACTTAATAAATATTAGTATAAACAGGAGGGATGAGAGGGATGTGCAACGGGTTGTACTGGGTATGCACACATAGCGGCAATATGGATGATGAGAATATGAATGTTTTTGTTATTTTTTTTACAGATAATAATGAGTCTTGTGAAAGTTTATGGAACAGAGTTTGTGTTAAGGAGCCTGATGGCCTGAGGGAAGAAGCTCCTCCTCAGTCTCTCTGTCTTTGCCATCATACTCCTGAAGCGCTTGCCAGATGGCAGTAAACGGAAAAGATGGTTACCGGGGTGGTTTGAGTCTTTGGTGATTTTAGCAGCTCTGCTTCTGCAGCGTTTGAGGTAGATGTCCTGCAGAGAGGGGAGTGTAGATCCTGAGATGCGCTCAGCTAAGCGCACGACTCTCTGTAGAGCTTTGCAGTCCTGGTTTGTGGCATTATTATACCACACTGAGATGCACTGAGTCAGGACACTTTCTATGGCCCCTGAATAGAAAGTTTTCAGGATAGCTGGTGAGACCCTGAATTTCCTCAGCTGTCGCAGATGGTACAGTCTTTGCCTGGCTTTCTTGACCTGTGTTTGAATGTGTGTAGTCCATGTCAGGTCCTCGGAGATGTTTACACCGAGGTACTTGAAGCTACTCACCCTCTCCACAGGGGTCCCATTGATCATAAGAGGAGTGTAGGGCTGCTGCTGTCTCTTCCTGAAGTCCACGATCAGCTCTTTAGTTTTGCTCACGTTCAGAGAGAGACAGTTGTCCTGGCACCATGATGTAAGTCTCTCCACCTCATCCAAGTATGCTGTCTCGTCATCGTTGTTAATGAGGCCCAGGACCACAGTATCATCAGCAAATTTAATGATAGATGTGGAGCTGTGAGAGGACACGCAGTCGTGGGTGTAGAGAGAGTAGAGCAGGGGGCTCAGGACACAGCCCTGTGGGGCTCCTATGTTCAGGGTGATGGAGTTGGAGGTGAACTGGCCGACTTTCACCACTTGTGGTCTGGCGGTGAGGAAATCTTGAATCCAGTCACAAAGTGAAGTGTTAAGGCCGAGGTCTGAGAGTTTGACAGCTAGCTTGGTGGGGACTATAGTGTTGAAAGCTGAGCTGTAGTCTATGAATAGCAGCCTGACATAGTTGCCATTCTTGCTGTCGATGTGAGTGAGGGAGGAGTGCAATACCTGGGAGATGGCATCATCAGTAGACCTATTTGGCCGGTAGGCAAACTGAAGAGGGTCCAAAGTAGCAGGGATGGAGGAGCAAATGTGTTTCTTTAAAAGTCTCTCAAAAACCTTCATGACTGTCGATGTGAGGGCAACTGGACGATAGTCATTCAGGCAAGAGGGTTTACTGTTCTTAGGCACAGGGATAATGACGGATTTTTTAAAGGAGGTGGGGACCACAGAGGTAGCGAGGGACTCATTAAATATGGATGTAAACAAACCAGCAAGCTGATCAGCACAGGACCACAGAACGCGGCCAGTAATCCCATCGGGTCCTGCTGCTTTTCTGACGTTCACTCTCCTTAGTTCCCTCCGAACATCATCCTCTGAAAGGGTGATAGCATAATCATTGCTGCTCTGTCTGCTGCTTCTTGACGCGCTGCTCGGCAGAATCGCGCCGCCATTGCATTCAAAGCGACCGTAGAAGTTGTTTAGCTCTACGGCTAGCAACGGGTCTGCTCTCACCTCCACAGAGTTGTTGTTTCCAGAGGAACAGATGGTCTTTAGTCCCTGCCACATGCGTCGAGAGTCATTGAGCTGGAAATGTGACTCAATTCTCTCACTGTATCGGCGTTTAGCGGCTCTTACTGCACGACGGAGAGCATAACAAGATGACTTGTACTCACTCAGTTTATAATCTAATTCATAAATATCAAACATTTTCAAGATCTTTCATTTATTTTCAAGATCTGAGGTAAACTATCTGTTGTTGCTTTCAGTATGGCTCTAAGTTCACGCATAATTATACTCAAACATAATCAGTACCTGAGATTATCTATTGTCATATAGTGTGTGTGTTGTTGCTCCAGCCGCGACGTCGCGGGAATAGAAAGCGTTTCTAAAATAGAAATGTTTAATGTCGCAGCTAGTTAGGACAAAACCTCTGATTAACATGGAAACATACCTTTCAGCGCGAGTAGTTAGGACACGGTGTTAGTGTTTTTGTAAATACTAAATTATGATTATTATTATTATAGTAATATTTATTTGCTAAATATTTTTTACAAAAAGTAATATTTTTACTTATTTTGATTTCATTATAATTATTTTTTATATTTGATTTATTAATAATAATAATGAAAAGCATTACTTTTACTACTATTATATATTTGCTAAATATATTTTTTTTATATTACACTAGTAATATTTCTTATTTTGTTTTAATATATATATATTTTTATTTATGCTTTCAGTAAAATTGTAATTTGAGTCATTTTGTTGTGCTTTTGTCGTTTACATTTTTTTATTTATTCAACTTTTATATAGTTCTATCATTGTATTATTACATTGTTAGATATTGTATTTATATTTTTTTTACCCGAAACAAATGCAATGAGACCCCCCCCACCCCCACCCCCCAAATCGTACATCACTAGTTTTCACCATGAAAATATTTATCATTTGTATTTAAAACGTGAATTGGTTATTTTTGTTTATTATTGGTAAGTAATATTTTCCCCAACTACGAGCAAATTATGGAGCAAATGATCACATTCTGATGCAAGATTATGAATCCAGCACCTGAAGCGTTCACAATATGATCAGAAATATTGATTAGGACAGTAAATGCAGTGGATTATGATTTCACATGACCGTGTTTGTGAAGATTACAGTTTGTCAGCGTTCACAATATGATCAGAAATATTGATTAGGACAGTAAATGGAGTGGATTATGATTTCACATGACGTGTTTGTGAAGATTACAGTTTGTCAGCGTTCACAATATGATCAGAAATATTGATTAGGACAGTAAATAGAGTGGATTATGATTTCACATGACCGTGTTTGTGTCACAGTTCGTCAGCGTTCACAATATGACCAGAAATATTGATTAGGACAGTAAATAGAGTGGATTATGATTTCACATGACCGTGTTTGTGAAGATTACAGTTTGTCAGCGTTCACAATATGATCAGAAATATTGATTATGACAGTAAATAGAGTGGATTATGATTTCACATGACCGTGTTTGTGAAGATTACAGTTTGTCAGCGTTCACAATATGATCAGAAATATTGATTAGGACAGTAAATAGAGTGGATTATGATTTCACATGACTGTGTTTGTGAAGATTACAGTTTGTCAGCGTTCACAATATGATCAGAAATATTGATTAGGACAGTAAATAGAGTGGATTATGATTTCACATGACCGTGTTTGTGTCACAGTTGGTCAGCGTTCACAATATGATCAGAAATATTGATTATGACAGTAAATAGAGTGGATTATGATTTCACATAACCGTGTTTGTGAAGATTACAGTTCGTCAGCGTTCACAATATGATCAGAAATATTGATTAGGACAGTAAATAGAGTGGATTATGATTTCACATGACCGTGTTTGTGAAGATTACAGTTGGTCAGCGTTCACAATATGATCAGAAATATTGATTAGGACAGTAAATAGAGTGGATTATGATTTCACATGACCGTGTTTGTGAAGATTACAGTTTGTCAGCGTTCACAATATGACCAGAAATATTGATTAGGACAGTAAATGGAGTGGATTATGATTTCACAGATCGTGTTTGTGTCACAGTTCGTCAGCAGATGAGCTGTGAGTGTGTTATTTATCGAGTCAAACAGACGCGAGCGGACAGATCTTAAACCTGACCACACAAACTCCGTCTGACCCGCAGATGAACCCTGACCACCCGGTCAAAGGTCACACGCTGTTTAAGGAAGTCACAGAACTGAATAAAGTGCCACTGACTGAACATCGACACGAGAGCGTGAGAAACCTCCAGAACACACTGGATAAGAACTAAGACGCCGGTTCTGGAGACTTCAGCTGATGTTGTTGTGATATCACACATGTGTGTTCGGTCATGTACAGTATGTTTCTGTCTCTAGTTTCAGAGCGCCGCGGTGTTGAATGACGCTCGTATTGTTCGTTATGTTTGTCATACAGAGTCAACAGCTGCTCATTATGCAAGCCTTTGTTTGTACACTAAAGTCGTTTGTGCTGCCGGGGCTGATAGGAACAGTGCTATTTATAAGCTATTATAATATTTATTAATATGTTGAATTAGCTTTTATTTTTAGGTTTTCATTATGATGTAATTGTTTTTAGTTTTGTCATTTTTATTTATGTATTTTTTTTTTATTTAATGTGCTTTAGTTCTTTTGTTCATAATTTTGTTTTAATTTAAATTTTATTTTGTGCTTTTGTCTTTTTTGTGTTTTTATATTTGCAGGTTTTATTTACTTAAATTTTTTTGTTATATTTTTATTTTAGTTTTTTTTGTTTTTTCTGTGTTTTTATTATAATTGTTTTTAGTTTTAGTTATTTTAGCACATCGCATTAAACTAAATTAAAATAAGGTTGTTGTTTTTGGAAACTAGCTGAAATAAAATAATTTTTAAATAATCTTTAATTATATTTTATTTTTTATTTATATTTATTTATATAAGGTTTTCATTTTTCATTATAATGTAATTTTGTTGTCGTTTTGTCATTTTTATTTATGTATTTTATGTTTTAGTTAATGTGCTTTAGTCCTTTTTTCATAATTTTGTTTTCAGTTTTAGTTTTAATTTAATTTTTAGTAATTATGGTTTGTTCTTTTTTATGATTTCAGTTTTATTTTATTTGTAGTTAGTCATTTTACGTGCATATGATTTTTTTTTTTATGTTTGCACTTTATTTTTATGTGCTTTTGTGATTTTCATTTATTTTTTATATAATTTTTATGTTTTCATTTAATTAAAATTTTAGTCATTTTGTGTGCTTTTGCCATTTTTATGTAATTTATTTATTTATTTTTAGTTTTAATTTTAGTCATTGTAGTATTTCAACTTCAATTTATTCCAGTTAGTTGCCAAGGCAGCTTTTCACATTTTAATTTAAGTTTTATGTTAAAATATTTTCCCCAATATTCAATTTTTTCTACTGTATTTCAATTAGTATTGCGTCAATTCAATATTTTAATTTGAGTTTACAATACAAACACTGATATGAACAACAGATTAGTAGGATATTTTACAGTTGAACACACTTAACAGTTTTGTGTTTTGAGTCACATATTTCCAGTGATTGAGGTATTTTGATTCGTTAATTCAATGGAACGGCTTCGTTAGAGTCATTATTTATAAACCGCACCAAACCAGTGTTATTTTAGTATTGTTGAGATACTATTCGGTTTTATTAATAATTTCTGTTTTTCTGTTTTCTATATTAATTTCTCTTTAAATATTAGACATTTTCTTGTGTTTTTGTTTTTTTATGTGTTTTTATTATTTTCGTTTTTTAGTTGTAGTTATTTTAGCACATCGCATTAAACTAAATTAAAATGATGTTTTTTGGGGAACTAGCTGAAATAAAATAATTTTTACATTTTTTTATATAATTTTAATCTTTTTATTTTATATTATGTTATAATTTTGATAAACATATTTTTAAATAAAGTTTAATTTATTTCCTAAATTTTTTGTTATGTTTTTTTTAATTATTATAATTGTTTTTAGTTTTAGTTATTTTAGCATATCGCAATAAACTAAATTAAAATAAAAAAAAATTGGCAACTAGCTGAAATAAAATAATTTGTATATCTTTAAATATAATGTTTATCTTTTTATATGTTAAAGTTTTATTCATTTCTTTCCTCTATTTTTTGTTATATTTTTATATTTGTTTGTTTATAATTTTTTCCATGTGTTTTTATTATATATTTTTTTTGTTGTAGTTATTTTAGCACATCACATTAAACTAAATTAAAATTAGGTTGTTGTTTTTGGCAGCTAGCTATAATAAAATAATCTTTAAATATAATTTATATTTATTTATATAAGGTTTTCATTTTTCATTATAATGTAAGTTTTTTGTCATTTTTTTGTCATTTTTATTTATATATTTTATGTTTTAGTTAATGTGCTTTAGTTCTTTTTTTTCATAATTTGGTTTTCAGTTTTAATTAGAATTCTGTTTTGTGCTTTTGTCTTTTTTTGTTTTTATGATTTCAGTTTTAATTTGATTTGTAGTTAGTAATTTTATGTTCATTTGAATTGAAAAAAATTCTACAAAATTCGTTTTTATTAATCATTTCAGTTTGTTTGTGTTTTCTATATTAATTTCTCTTAAAATGTTAGACATTTTCTTGTTTTTTTATTAGTTTTTATGTGTTTTTATTATTATTTTTTTAGTTTGTTATTTTAGCACATCGCATTAAACTAAATTAAAATTAGGTTTCTTTTGGCAACTAGCTGAAATAAAATAATTTGTAAATATTTAAATATAATGTTTATCTTTTTATATTATGTTATAATTTTTATAAAATAATTTTTAAGTAAAGTTGTATTTATTTATTTATTTCCTCTATTTTTTTGTTAGATTTTTATTTGTTTTTTTATTATTTTTTTCTGTGTTTTTATTATAATTGTTTTTAGTTTTAGTTATTTTAGCACATCACATTAAACTAAAGTAATTTTTTATTTTTTTGCAACTAGCTGAAATAAAATAATTAGTAAATCTTTAAATATAATTTTTATATTTGTCATATTATGTTATATTTTTAATAAAATAATTTTTAAGTAAAGTTGTATTTATTTATTTCCTCTCTATTTTTTTGTTATGTTTGTATTTGTTAATTTATGATCATTGTTCTGCTCCAGTATTTTTCTCAAGCATGTTCCAAACTAAACTCCACATACTGTGATTGTACAGTAAAACGCTGTATTATCAGACAGAGATGGATTGTGTGTAAAGTTAGTGTTTGTGTCACCAGTGTCTGTATTCAGTAATCGTACTGTGAATGTTAAACGCGTCTTCTAAATACTTACTGAGTGTTCTGAATCTTTTCTTTCAGATGATATCAGTAAACCATGCATCCAGACCAAGAAAGAGAAAAGCAGACCTCCAGGAACCGTGGAGTTCACCGTGAGTGCGTCTCGCTCTTCTCCTCATTAAACTGCTTGTGTTTGATGTATTTATCTGAATGTGTGGATGGTCAGGTCGGACCGAAGGACACTCTGAACAGCATCGCTCTGAAGTTCAACATCACTCCGAATAAACTGGTGCAGCTGAACCGTCTCTACTCACACAGCGTCGTACCTGGACAGGTGAGATTCCTCTCCTGATAATGCATTAGAATTAATCAATACAATCTGAAACATCACTATGTTTTACTGAATCA
The DNA here is from genome assembly GCA_027474115.1 of Schizopygopsis malacanthus. Lineage (NCBI taxonomy): Eukaryota > Metazoa > Chordata > Actinopteri > Cypriniformes > Cyprinidae > Schizopygopsis > Schizopygopsis malacanthus. Next base: position 63,429,834 of record CM049864.1, on the reverse strand, counting down.
GATCTTATCGATTAATTCGAATGTACTGTTTTGCCACAATTCTATTTTTAGAAATCGAGGAATCACGATTTTTGAATGGAAATATTTTAAAAACATAAAATTAGACCGCTCATATCATCTCTTCCATCTTTATTTTTACCCTCTAACTCTAGCACACTCTATTCTAATTCTATTCTTTAAAAAAAACGTGTCCCTTTAAGACTTGCATTCTATTAAAACTGCTTGTTTTCTTGAAAAAAAACTAACAGTAGCTTCTCAATTCTTTTTGTATTCTATCTATTGTTATTTTTATGTATTATACAATTAACAAAAAGCAAAAAAAGGCCTCTAACAACACTAGCTTGCTCTATTCATATTCTGTTATATCTGTTTTCGCTTTATTTATTATTTAATGTACTGTGTTCGGCTAACCGAAACTTGTTAAAAGTGCACATTGTTGCTCTTTTGTTGGTTTTTATTGTCCTCATTTGTTAGTCACTTTGGATAAAAGCATCTGCTAAATGACTAGATGTAAATATCACACAGAATGCACTTTTGTGTTGACAAAGATGCGACGTGGGCAGTGGAAGAGGAAAAACATGAATGTTCAAGGTTCTTTATTATTCGTCACATACTCAATTATACAGAATATAATCAGTAGTGAAATGTAAATCAGGTCCGCTCAATGGACAGTGCAATATATGTAACACAACACAAGAGAATATACTTAAATGTAGGTAAAAAGTAAGAAAAAATAAAGAGTAAAAATGTGCAATACTGAGGACTTAATAAATAATAATATAAGCACGGATGTGCAAGAGGAATGTGCAAACAGGTTGTACCGGGTATGTACACATAGCAGCAATACGGATGATGGAGAATAATGGATGTTTTTACAGTTTATTAAATTGAGTCCTGTAGATGTTATGATGTTATGTAGATGTTATGATGCTATGTAGATGTTATGAGACTGAGTTCAGGAGCCTGATAGTCTGAGGGAAGAAGCTCCTCCTCAGTCTTTCAGTTTTTGCCATCATGCTCCAGAAGCGCTTGCCAGATGGCAGTAAAATGAAGAGACGGTTGATTTGAGTCCTTGATGATTTTAGCAGCTCTGCATATGCAGCGTTTGAGGTAGATGTCCTGCAGAGAGGGGAGAGCCGTGTGTGTGTGTGTGTGTGTGTGTGTGTGTGTGTGTGTGTGTCAGCTAAGCGCACGACTCTCTGTAGAGCTTTGCAGTCCTGGTTTGTGGCATTACCATACCACACTAAGATGCACTGAGTCAGAACACTTTCTATGGCCCCTGAATAGAAAGTTTTCAGGGTAGCTGTTGAGACCCTGAATTTCCTCAGCTGTCACAGATGGTACAGTCTTTGCCTGGCTTTCTTAACCTGTGTTTGGATGTGTGTAGTCCAAGTCAGGTCCTCGGGAGATGTTTACACCGAGGTACTTGAAGCTGCTCGCCCTCTCCACAGGGGTCCCACTGATCATAAGAGGAGTGTAGGGCCGCTGAAGACATAGGAGTGAACTTCTTTCAATGCAGTGTTTTTATAACGGCGCTTCATGTAAGAGACGCGAGCAAACACTTCCATGTTTACACAGAAAAACAATGGAAAACAAAAAACAAATCAAAGTTACAAATCTTAAAAAGAAATCGAGAAGCGGTCAAATGTTCATGACCCAGCCCTAGTAAAACCTAAAGCCTCACGTTTCGTTTCCCGCTCAGAAACTGTTCGTCCCTGAGGTGGACCAATCAGAGCGCGGATCTGAGGATCTCACAGCACCAGAGTCGTCAGAGAAGAAGAAGGTAAGACTCTAACGATCTCTTAAATACAGAAACATCTCCAGCATGAATCACAACCGTACAAACCGTGTGAAGCAAAACAGTGTTTGAGTTTCATAAGAAAGACAACACTGCTGACTGTGTGCTTAAACGTCCCATGATGCACTGTAATTAAACCGCTGTTTATACAAAATCTAAAATTGTAATTAGTTACAAAATATTCAGATATTACATTTTTAAGTTGGTTGAGAGTATATGTTTGATTTAATACTTTAATCACATCATATTCATAAGTGTAATATATTGCTAGATCAGGGTTATTATAATAAAAGCTTGTTATAGTAAAATATGTTTTTAGTAGTTCTGTCTAAAGATTAATCGCTTTCAAAATAAAAGTTTTTATTTACATAATATATATATGTATGTGTGCTGTTTATATTTATTATGTATATATAAATACACACACATACATGTATATATTTCAGAAAAATATGCTGTTTTTATATACTAAATATATTTATATATGATATTAATTATATGGATATAAATATATACATCTAGATGCATGTAAAAAAATCTAAATATATGTTGTATATGTGTTTTTATATATATATTATGTAAATAAAAACTTTTATTCTGGATATTATTAATCGTTTGACAGCATTAGTTTTTTTATTAACTAGCTGAAATAAAATGCATGTGAAAAATATGTATGTGTATATATATGTGTGTATATATAATTATATATATATATATTTTTTTTACATTTATTTTATTTCTGCTTTAAAAAATACATTGTTTTTTACCTTTATTTAATTAATCAAATTCTTATTTAATTTTATTTCAGCTTTAATTAAATAAAGGTAAAAACAATGTATTTTTTAATCAAATTCTTATTTAATTTTATTTTAGCTTTAATTAAATAAAGGTAAAAACAATGTATTTTTTTATCAAATTCTTATTTAATTTTATTTCAGCTTTAATTAACTAAAGGTAAAAACAATGTATTTTTTAATCAAATTCTTATTAATTTTATTTCAGCTTTAATTAAATAAAGGTAAAAACAATGTATTTTTTAATCAAATTCTTATTTAATTTTATTTCAGCTTTAATTAAATAAAGGTAAAAACAATGTATTTTTTAATCAAATTCTTATTTAATTTTATTTCAGCTTTAATTAAATAAAGGTAAAAACAATGTATTTTTAATCAAATTCTTATTTAATTTTATTTCAGCTTTAATTAAATAAAGGTAAAAACAATGTATTTTTAATCAAATTCTTATTTAATTTTATTTCAGCTTTAATTAAATAAAGGTAAAAACAATGTATTTTTTAATCAAATTCTTATTTAATTTTATTTCAGCTTTAATTAAATAAAGGTAAAAACAATGTATTTTTTTATCAAATTCTTATTTAAAGGTAATTTTATTTATTTAATTTTATTTCAGCTTTAATTAAATAAAGGTAAAAACAATGTATTTTTTAATCAAATTCTTATTTAATTTTATTTCAGCTTTAATTAAATAAAGGTAAAAACAATGTATTTTTAATCAAATTCTTATTTAATTTTATTTCAGCTTTAATTAAATAAAGGTAAAAACAATGTATTTTTTAATCAAATTCTTATTTAATTTTATTTCAGCTTTAATTAAATAAAGGTAAAAACAATGTATTTTTTAATCAAATTCTTATTTAATTTTATTTCAGCTTTAATTAAATAAAGGTAAAAACAATGTATTTTTTAATCAAATTCTTATTTAATTTTATTTCAGCTTTAATTAAATAAAGGTAAAAACAATGTATTTTTAATCAAATTCTTATTTAATTTTATTTCAGCTTTAATTAAATAAAGGTAAAAACAATGTATTTTTTAATCAAATTCTTATTTAATTTTATTTCAGCTTTAATTAAATAAAGGTAAAAACAATGTATTTTTTAATCAAATTCTCATTTAATTTTATTTCAGCTTTAATTAAGTAAAGGTAAAAACAATGTTTTTTAATCAAATTCTTATTTAATTTTATTTCAGCTTTAATTAAATAAAGGTAAAAACAATGTATTTTTTTATCAAATTCTCATTTAATTTTATTTCAGCTTTAATTAAATAAAGGTAAAAACAATGTATTTTTTATCAAATTCTTATTTAATTTTATTTCAGCTTTAATTAAATAAAGGTAAAAAAAATTTTTTTTTTAATCAAATTCGTATTTAATTTTATTTCAGCTTTAATTAAATAAAGGTAAAAACAATGTATTTTTAATCAAATTCATATTTAATTTTATTTCAGCTGTATTTCAATTAACGATTATAAAACTAAAACTGAAATAAAAAGAAACACAAAATTACTAAAACGTAAAATTGTAAATGAAAATAATTTTTTTTTTTTTTTAGTATCTCAATGATGCTAAAATAACGCTGCGCCCGTTTTTGACCTAAATAATTCTCTTGAAGTCCGCCTGAGATTTTAAGTTAATATCTCAATAAATTCTGCATTTAAATTCACATAATTAATCTGATGTCAGTTAATGTTCACATGCCAGGCAGGTAAACAAATCAAACATTAGTGTTTTACTTTGATTGGTTTTAATTTACAACCAGTTTGTTTTAATTTCACAGTTTTAGAGTTATTAGCTTTTAATCTGATTTTCCTTATTTTGTTTTCAGTTTTAATTTTAATTTTATTTGTAGTAATTATGTTTTGTGCTTTTGTCGTATTTTGTTTTTATGATTTCAGTTTTCATTTTATTTGTAGTTAATAATTTTACGTGCATTTTGTTATGTTTGCACTTTATTTTAATTTGTATCTGCTTTTGTCATTTTCATTTATTTTGTATATAATTGTAATGTTTTCAGTTTATTAAATTTTTTGTCATTTTGTGTGCTTGTCATTTTTATGTAATTTATTTTTAGTTTTAATTTTAGTCATTGTAGTATTTCAACTTCAATTTATTCCAGTTAGTTGCCAAGGCAATATTATATTTCTATTTTTCTGCTGTATAGGCAGGTAAACCAATCAAATATTAGTGTTTTATTTTGATTGGTTTTATTTTAAAACCAGTTTGTTTTAATTTCACAGTTTTAGAGTTATTATCTTTTATTTTCCTGTTTCCTTCATTTTAATCTGTAACTCATTTTGTTTTTACAGGTCATAAATCATATCCTGAAGAAGATATTAAAAATGACTGGTGGAGCTCTGTGTTTAATGTTTTTAGTGTCTCGTCTACTTTATTTTAAGTCGTTGTGCTTTTGTCGGTTTTCAGTTTATAGGAACCATTTTGTGTCTATTTGTCAAGCTTTTTATGTAATTTTATTTATTAAATGCTTTTAGTTTTTCATTAGTCAATGTAAATTTCAACTTCAATTTATTCCAGTTAGTTGCCAAGGCAATATTATAATTCTATTTTTCTGCTGTATAGGCAGGTAAACCAATCAAACATTAGTGTTTTATTTTGATTATTTTATTTTAAAACCAGTTTGTTTTAATTTCACAGTTTTAGAGTTATTAGCTTTTAATCTGATTTTCCTTATTTTGTTTTCAGTTTTTAATCTTATTTTTAGTAATTATGTTTTGTGCTTTTGTCGTATTTTGTTTTTATGATTTCAGTTTTCATTTTATTTGTAGTTAATAATTTTACGTGCATTTAATTTTTTTTATGTTTGCACTTTTTTTTTTTTTGTATCTGCTTTTGTTATTTTCATTTATATTGTATATAATTTTTATGTTTTCAGTTTATTACAATTTTTGTCATTTTGTGTGCTTTTCATTTTTTATGTAATTTATTTTTAGTTTTAATTTTAGTCATTTATAATTCTATTTTTCTTCCTGTAGTATTTTAGTGTTTTATTTTGATTGGTTTTATTTTAAAACAACTTCAATTTATTCCAGTTAGTTGCCAATGCAATATTATAATTTATAATATTTATTAATATATTGAATTAGCTATTTTTAATTTTTTGTTGTTGTTTTGTCTGTTGTATAGGCAGGTAAACAGTTTTAATTTATTTGTAGTTAATTATTTTACAATCAAATATTAGTGTTTTATTTTGATTGCTTTTAATGTAATTTATTTATTTTTAGTTTAATTTTAGTCATTGTAGAATTTCAACTTCAATTTATTCCAGTTTCAAATATTAGTGTTTTATTTTGATTGGTTTTATTTTAAAACAGTTTTAGAGTTATTATCTTTTCATCTTCCTTATTTTGATTACAAAAGTATGTTTTGTGCTCGTATTTAGTTTTTATGATTTCTTTTCATTTTATTTGTAGTTAATAATTTTACGGTTTAATATTTTTTATGTTTGCCTTTTTTTGAATTTGTATCTGCTTTTGTCATAAAAGCAGTTTATTAAAATGTTTGTCTCTGAATGTAATTTATTTAGTTTTAATTTTAGTCTTGTAGTATTTCATAACAGGTCATAAATCATTTTTCTGCTGTATCCTCAAACATTAGAAGAAGATATTAAAAATGACTGGTTTCCTTCATAAAAGGAGCTCTGTCACATAAATCATATCCTGTGTTTGAATCTCTTGTGTTTAAATCATTCGGAGGCGTTTGTGCTGAAGTGTTGACTAATGCAGCATCATGAATCATGAATGAGTTGAACCAGACAGCACTAATGGATCTGATCTCTCTCTCTCTCTCTCTGCCAGGACGGTGAATCGAGCTGCCGGTCCGGACGGCCCGTGCGCAGACACACGTCTCCGCTCTCTGAAGACGAGAGTCCGGACACCGTCAAATTCCTCAAGATGAGCTGCAAGTACTTCACCGATGGCATGGTGAGCGTTACATGAGGTTCACTTTCATCCCTTAAGTTTTCTCATTTTCTGTTTTGTTCAGTTGAGTCCTGAGTTTGTTCATTTTGGATCATTTTGAGTCTATCACATTTCAGAAACTTGCAAAAAGTTTTGATTTTGTTCTTTTTTAATTGAAGAAAGACGAGCATAAATAGAGATGAAAGCCAAAATATGAAGTGTCACAGATGTATACCCAGGTTTTTAAAAAGTACACTTCCATAATGTACTTAAAGTGCTCTATTTTCTCGCATTAATTTTGTTCTTAACATACTAAAAATTATTCTTAAGATAAACCTTAAGTTTTCTTAACACATTTATTACAGTATTTGTTTATTGTTTATTCATGTTAGTGCATATTGTTAACAAACACAACTTGTGATTTTAATAATGCTAAATGCTGAAATTTTGATGAATAAATGTTGTAAAAGTATTGTTCAAACTTGTTCATGATGTAGTTAACTATTAATGAAGCTTATTATAAAGTGTTACCAGATAAACTTAAGATCATCTAAGTGTACTCAAGTGTGCTATTTTGGGACACCATGAATATGAACTAAAATGCACTTTTATCATACTATCTCTGTATTTAAAAAAAAATGTGTAGTTAACACTTGTAGTACACTTGAACCCACCTTTCATACACTCAAGTAATTATATATTTTAGTATATTAAATCAGTTTGTTTTAAGTACATTATGGAAGCACATTTTTTTTTGTAACCTGGGTATTTACTAGTAATTCATTATTTTGTAGAAAGGGATTGGCGATTTTCACCTGATATTCAGACAGAGCCAAATTACGGGGGGGGGGGGTAAAAATGATTTCAGAAAGATGGCAGCATCATTGTTATTTTTACACAGAGATTGGTAGCGATCAGAAATGAAGAATATGATCGGTCTATCACATTTCAGAAACTTGCAAAAAGTTTTGATTTTGTTCTTTTTTTTATTGAAAGAAAGACAGAGCAGATGAAAGCCAAAATATGAAGTGTCACAGATGTATGTATACCCAGTTTTTAAATAATGTACACTTCCATAATTGTACTGTAGTGCTCTATTTAATTAAATCGCATTAATTTTGTGATTAACATAAAAATGATTAACTGGTAACACTTTAATAAGGTGTCATTTGTTAACATTAGTTAATGTATTAACTAACATGAAAAAACAATGATTAACACATTTATTACAGTATTTGTTTATTGTTTATTCATGTTAGTGCATTAACTAATGTTAACAAACACAACTTGTGATTTTAATAATGCATTAGTAAATGCTGAAATTAACATTAAGATGAATAAATGTTGTAAAAGTATTGTTCAAACTTGTTCATGATGTAGTTAACTATTAATGAAGCTTATTACAGTGTTGTACCAGATAAATGACTTAAGATCATCTAAGTGTACTCATTATAAATTGGGACAGAAATGCACTTTTATGTACTCATTTAAAATAAATGTGTACGTTACACTTGTAGTTGTTTTACTTTTATAACATGAACCCATCTTTCTATACACTCAAGTAATTATATTTTTTAGTATATTAAATAAAAAATGATAAACATTTAGTACATGAACCCAAGTGCAAATAGTATAAAGCACTTTAAGTAATTATGGAATTTTTTTATTATAGTAACCTGGGTAGTAGCATTTAAACACAAATGACAAAATGATTTTTCACATGATTTTAATGGGGGGGGGGGGGGGGGGGGGGGGGGGGGTATTTAATATATTTCATAAAGTTTGCAAAGGGATCATCAATTTTTGATAGGTAGTCACCAAATTGATTGTTATTTATTTGGTAGCTCTATTAGTGCAATCTTTATTGCATTATACGCCAATGGGGACAGTTCAGAAATGAAGAATAAGCACTTAAGCACTATGTTTGCATGCCTGTAACTCAAGAAGTATTAAAGATGTCTTAATATCCTTTTAGATGATGGTTCTTAACAAACTTTTATTTTAGTGTCTTCATTTTTAAGGCCCTATAGGGTTCATTTGATGAGATATGGAGATGTCAATGCGGCTCCGTGTGCACATTTTGTTGAATTTTACTCATTTTCAATGGTCGAAAAACCGAACACACAGAAAAATAAGGGTTTAAAATTGTCCCTGGAGCAGTACCCTTAAAATGACATTTTTTTACCCCTAATAGGTGCATATTAGTATCTTAAGGGTACGTATTACTACTCTAAGGTACTAATATGTGTCTATTCGGGGTAAAAAAGGAACACTTTTAAACCCTTATTTTTCTGTGTGTAGTCACTTTTCATACAGCTGATACTCCAAGCTATTTAAATTATTTATTAATAATAATAATAATAACAAAAATACAAAGTAATAGAAATTACGAAGCAAATGCATTAAAAAATTATTAAAATTAAAATCTAACATTAAATATATAAATGTATAAAATAAAGTCTAATTCAAAATTTGTCTTTTATAGGATACAGTGTTGCTGAAAGTTACTTTTAAAAGACGTGCATTACAATATTGCGTTACTCCATAAAAAGTATCTAATTGCATTACATAGTTACTTTTATGGAAAGCAATGCATTGTTACTTTTGCGTTACTTTTGTCTCATAGGCTGGACTTGCTTATTTATTTTTAATTATAAAATAAATTAAAGTTAGCAACTGTAAAGGCCCTTTCACACCAAAAGTGAATTTAATAAGCCATAGCCTGAAGTGAATAAATGCAACTTGTGTTAATTATTTTAAAAAAGTTGCTCAGATATTGTCTTGTAATGTTTACTAGTTACTTGAAAAAGTAATCTGATTACACAACTTGTGTTACTTGTAATGCATTACACAGTTAAAAACAGTTCCTACAACCTCTGACCAATGGACTTCCAGTCATTTGGGATGCATTTTTACATATCATAGCGATTTCCATGATGCAGAAAACACACACTTCAGCTTTAATGGAGGTTTCTGGGATCTCTGCAGGGAGTTGTGGGAGGAGTGATGATTATAACCCCTAATAACATCATGTTTGACCCGCACAAATCCGACCCGCTGGTGATTGAGAACGGCTGTGAGGAGTACGGCCTCATCTGTCCCATGGAGGAGGTGCTGTCTGTGGCCCTGTATGACGATGTGTCCCGTATGAAGCTCAAGGATGCGCTGCCGGCGTAAGCAACAGACTCCTTTTTCTCCCTCGCTCTTGTTTCTTGTTTCTGTCTTTAACAGCTCTTACATTTTGGCCCCTCTGTGTTTTGTATGGTTTTTAATTTAAATGATTATGTGCTTGTGTGTGCTGCCAGAAACGAGCTGCAGGTTTTGTTTTGGGATGGCAACAAAATTTAGTTTTAGCACTGTTAAGATTTGATTATATCCCAGTAGGACTTTTATTATGTAATATATGAGCAGCCAGATCCTTGCTTCCTCGTGGTTCAGTTTGTATCTCAGTTCTGGTTCAGTACATTTTTACAGGTCCACGGTTAAAATTAAATTGATTTAGTATTTAATATTTTAATACGCTGAATGAACAATAACAATCCAGTTGTTTTGTTTGTTAAAATTAAATGTATACATTTACTTATTTAATTTATTTTACCTTTTCATTTAAATTATTTTACCTTTTCATTTTATTACTGTTTTAAAATGGTATTTATTTTATTGCATTTTTTATGTAAATGTAACTTAATTAATGAATTTGATATAATTTAGTTTATTTTTACCTATTTATTTTGTTGATTTTATTACATATTAACTTATTTAAATGCAATTTAATTATTTTTATCTTATTTTATTTATTTATGTATATGTAATTTCATTTTATTTATTTAAATTAATTTGTTTCCATATTTATTTTTATAAAACGCGATATTTATTTGTTTCCATATTTATTTTTATAAAACGCGATATTTATTTAAATTTTTTATTGTAACTTTTAACTTTTTTTTTTTCTACTTTACCTCATGTATTAATTAATTTAATTATTTATAAATGTTTACTTTAACCATACATTTACAGAAAAGGCTTAATGGCAAAATGAGCAATTTAAATGTTAAGTGTAAGGTTTATATTTTATAAAAAGTGTGATAGTTGCATATTTTAAGCATTTGTTCACCATGCTGCAATTGTCAATTAATTTGTGTTAATCCTCACAAACTGAGAGACGAATCAAAATAATTGATGTAAATCACCTGAAATATTCCACCTCTTTCACTTTTTAAATTGTCATTTTTTTTATTCATTCCATTTTGGTTCAGCTTTGACTCCAAAAATCACTTTTATAATTTTCTCATATTTCTGTTTTGTTCAGTTTTGAGTCCTGAGTTTGTTCATTTTGGATCGTTTTTGTTTGTTTTCTCTTTAATTTCACCATCTCCACCCTCATGATGATGATGATGATGATGTCGGCGGTAGTGATGAAGCCCAGGGTCTCTGTCCGTTATACAGGCCGGGCGAGTGGGAGGAGCTTCCCTCCGAACGAGATCTGAACCCCTTTAGTCGTTACGAGGCTCTCGGCGCGCCCAACCGGCCGATCGTGTTAGACGATATCGAAACGGCCGTCTCTGAGACATCAGAGTGCCAGATCGCTGACAAATCTCCGTCAGATGAAGGTTTCACCGAACTGGAGCTGCTGCAGAGCGACTCTAACACCACCTGCTCCGGCCAGGAGGGGGCGTCACTACAGGAGCACAGAAAGACGTCAACAGACAAACAACAGACTGAGGAAGACGAGGACGAAGGCCTTCACAACCGTTCCACAGACGACAACGCTTTTCTGAACAGGCTGGATGACCCCATGGTGCATGATGGGAAGGAAGCTACCACAGAAGTGAGTGAAGAAACCAAAACAAGAGGGTGAAACGCTAGTAAAAGGAGCCTCTGCAATCGAGGCGACCGCAAGCGACCAAAAAGCAAAGGCGACCCTAGAGGACTCTGGGAAATGTAGTTCGCCTGGACCAAATCTTGAGGATAATAAGGGACCAAACTCAGACGCACAGCTTTCTGAAGCCGAGCTACGCAGACGGGCCAGTGAGGCGGAGATGAAGTCATGGCTGCTAAAAAGAATGCAGAGACCAATCGAAGGTGAGTCTGTGTGATTGACAGGAAAGACCAGCCAATCACAGCAAAGGACTGTTTTCAATCAAACATTAGTGAGCTAGTCTACATAGGAAACTAAATATAATCTAGCCTACAATAGGCGACATCCCAACTAAAGTAAGTGACCGTTTTAGTTTAGTAGTGTTTGTATTCAGTTATAGTATTTATTAATATTTTCAATGAGCTTTTATTTGTTTTTTAATTTATTTGTTTTTATTAGTGCTGTCAAGCGATTAATCGCATCCAAAATAAAAGTTTTTGTTTACATAATATATGTGTGTGTACTTTTTATATTTATTATGTATATATAAATACACACACATGCATATATATATATATATATATATATATATATATATATTAGGGGTGGGCATAGATTAATTTTTTTAATCTAGATTAATCTAGATTAATTTTGGAATTAATCTAGATTAATCTAGATTAAAATGGCTCATTTGAATTCTGCCGAAGGCATTCAGAATATGTGTGCTACCCAAATAATGACTAAAAGTAAGTCTTTGAGAACGGGTTTCTCAAGCCAGGTGGCGCTTTAGACCAGGGGCTCATCTCCTGTTTCCAAAATGCATCACAAACTGCTTGAGAAAGCTGTTCTACTATGATAATTGGTGATGAAAATAAACTATGTTCAATAAGATGTACTTGTGTTTACTAACTGTTTATTCAGTTAAACATGAATTTTGAACTGTAGGCCTACATAAGAGGTCGTGATGAACTGTTTACAGTTTCCATTGGGAAGCTTCTTAAAAATACATTTTCCCTGAAGCAAACCCGGCTACCTCCATTAAAACAGTGGGTAGTACAATTCAAAAACGAAAAATTCTACCTGTTAAATTATGTTTTTATTAATGTGTACACCTTACAGTAATGTGTAGGCCTACACCTTACAGTAATGCACATACAGTAATTACGTGTTATATTCGCGGTTGTGGATAGAAGGGATACATCTAGTACCGGAAACCAACAATAAATATTTTTTCTACATTTTAGATTGTGTTTTATTAACGTCTACACCAACCCCAACCCTAAACATACCCTTACAGTAAATATTGTTGTTCAGCGTGAGAAATAGGATGCAATATTGATGCACGCATGCGCAATAAGCCGAGGTAAGAAAATTTGACGGGTAGGATAAAATGTCAGGACACAGGCTCCGGTGAGCTCACTTGCTCTTAAAATCTCTGTAATTTTTGGTCATACAGATAAAAGTAGCCTAATACATCTTTCGAATCTGTAAAGACTCTACGTTTATTTGTGTGCACTCAGAATAACAACGAAACGTTGCGCTTTTAAGCAAACAGGATGCGCTTTAGGTCTCATGTGAACTTGAGAATTCACTCCCGTGTCACCCTCTGCTTCGAACCTGTGTGTATGCCTAACGTTACTGTGAAATTACCACATCAGACGTGACGTGCTAACATGGATGCAGCTATGAAGCCGCCGGTGTCGACAGAACACCTGTCCTGCAGCAAACGCGCTTCCACACAAACACTTCAATAGCGCACATTTCTCTAGGTTAACATCATATTGAGCGGCCATGTAAAGTTGCTACTACATACATCTTTCAGATGAAAAGCCATATTTGAGGTTGATGAATGATAGGTGAGCGTTTGGATGTCCTGTCCGATTGTATTACCACATAGACCAGCCGTTAACAATCTGTCCATCACGGACTGCGAGCCTCTAGTTCGAAGACTCGTTCTCGCCCCCTACAGTGCAATTCGGCTAGGTATACATCCGCGCTAAAATATCAGGGTGAAAGTCATCATAGCTTGCGTAGTATAGACCCAGCTCCCAACCCAACTTTGAGAATAGATTAACGGCGATATTTTTTTTATCGCCGATAAGAGTCTCGCGTTAACGCAGCACGTTAACGCCGATAACGGCCCACCACTATATATATATATATATATATATATATATATCTTGAAAATATGTACACTGAAACAAATTATAAACACAACACTTTTGTTTTTGCCCCATTTTTCATGAGCTGAACTCAAAGATCTAAGACTTTTTCTATGTACTCAAAAGGCCTATTTCTCTCAAAAATTGTTCACAAATATGTCTAAATCTGTGTTAGTGAACGAGATAATCCATCCACCTCACAGGTGTGGCATATCAAGATGCTGATTAGACAGCGTGATTATTGCACAATAAAAGGCCACTCTAAAATGTGCAGTTTTACTGTATGGGGGGTCCGAAAACCAGTCAGTATCTGGTGTGACCACCTTTTGCCTCACGCATTTGCCTCACGATGAACTGCAGTCAGGTCGAGACCCCGATGAGGACGACGAGCTGCAGATGAGCTTCCCTGAGACGGTTTCTGACAGTTTGTGCAGAAATGATTTGGTTAAGCAAACCGATTGTTGCAGCATCTGTCCGGGTGGCTGGTCTCAGACGATCTTGGAGATGAAGATGCTGGATGTGGAGGTCCTGGGCTGGTGTGGTTACACGTGGTCTGCGGTTGTGAGGCCGGTTGGATGTACTGCCAAATTCTCTGAAACGCCTTTGGAGATGGCTTATGGTAGAGAAATGAACATTCAATTCACAGGCAACATCTCTGATGGACATTCCTGCAGTCAGCATGCCAATTACACGCTCCCTCAAAACTTGCAGCATCTGTGGCATTGTGCTGTGAGATAAAACTGCACATGTTAGAGTGGCCTCTTATTGTGGCACACCTGTGCAATAATCATGCTGTCTAATCAGCATCTTGATATGCCACACCTGTGAGGAGGATGGATTATCTCGTTCACTAACACAGATTTACACAGATTTGTGAACAATATTTGAGAGAAATAGACCTTTTGTGTTCATAGAAAAAGTCTTAGATCTTTGAGTTCAGCTCATGAAAAATGGGGCAAAAACAAAAGTGTTGCGTTTATAATTTTATTCAGTGTATAAACATTTATATATTTATATTCTTATTTTTTATTGGTTTTAAGTGATTGAATATTTATTTTGATTTAAGTGTATTTCAGTTGCATCAGTTAGTTGCTATTATAATGCATCCAAAATGGTATTTTATAAGGATTAATATATTTTTTATTTATCTTTAATTTATATTTATTTCAATTTTAGTTTTAGCAATTGTAGTACTTTAACTTAAGCTTATTTTATTTCAGTTATTTCCCAAGCTACATTTGCAATTTTTCTTTCAGGTTTTCAAGTTTTTAATTACATTTTTTATATTAAATTTTATTTCAAATGTATTATTTAAAAATGTAATAGTTTTAGTTTTAGCTACCTCGGCAAGGCAAGTTTATTTATATACCACATTTAATACACAGTGGTAATTCAAATCCTAAATGTAGGCTACTGTAAGATTGTAAATATATTTTATTTCCCCTGAAATATTTTTTGAAATATATTTTGGTTGGTGAAGGTTGAAAGTAAATATATTTTCAATTTCAAAAACATATTTCTTTGAACGTCACTGTTTGCAGCATATATGTAGGCATTTATTTGTATATTTTGGTCAGAAAGAATAAATATTGTTTTGCTGATAAGAGAATGATTTGTACTGCAAGCTCACAGGAAGCTCCACTCTTAACTGACGCTAGTATGATGCAAAACAAAAAAAGATTTCGCAATGCATTCTGGGAATGCCTTCTCCACTGAAAACAGGTGCAATGCAAAAAATATTGGCCCAAACAAGGTGTCTAATCAATAATATATAATGTTGCCTCCTTTTGGAGCAGCTTATGTGTTGAAAACGTCTATGATTTCTTAAAATGCTCTCCTTGTAAGCAGTGTGCTAGGTTTTGGAGCAGAGCTCTCGTGTTCGAGCTCGTATGTTTAACAGGGTTTATCAGCAGAAGCTGATAGTGACATTGGAAAAACAAACAGAGGCTGAACACTTACATAATTTCCCATATGGCCCTACAGCATAGGCAACCTGATTCTTCTGTCCCCTGTGCACTTAATGACCGCTGTCTCCTAAATAGTGCAGAACGGTTTTCAGATATTTTTAGCAATTTGTTCTCTAGATCATCACGACTAATGAGGCCAGGAGACGGTCGGATGTTCAGAGCTTGTATCTGATCTGACTTACAGATATGCTGCTGTCCAATGAGGAAAAGAGCAAAGCTCCGCCCATGTTCCTCTGCTTTAAGGTGGGGAAGCCAATGAGGAAGTCTTTCGCCACTGGCCGGACATCTAGCCCCGCCCACTCGTGCACTGGCAGAGGGCGGAAACCAGAATATTGGTTTGCTGTGCCTCAAGAGAGGTATGCATGGGATATTCATTTCTGTTAATTCTCATATCCGCTTGTTAACCGATTATTAACCAAAAATATTATTTTAAATTAAATTAGACAGTGTCTGTGATGCGTTAGAAATACTAAAATCTGTTTTCCAGGGATTCATTTTACATTTATGCATTTAGCAGATGCTTTTATCCATAGCGACTTACAGAGCATTCAGGTTATATATTTGTATTATCAGTATGTGTGTTCGCTGGGAATCGAACCCACAACCTTTGCACTGCTAACACAATGCTCTACCACTGAGCCACAGGAACACTTGTACATTTTACATGTGCAAAAAGCAGAAAACAACAAAACATGAGGATTCATTTGGTAACACCACATCGTGCAATTGCAGCGCTTCTGCGAGCGAGGAAAAACTTAATAAAGCCAGGCTATATATAATGAATTAATAGGCTAGTACGAGAAATATATTTATACTTAATAAATTAACTAAATTAAGAAAAATATTCATTTTTGTGCTGCGTGAAGTCTGCAAAAAGCGGCATCCTGTTTTTCTTTATTTTACAAAAGCACAAAGATTTAGTTTTATAGTTAATGTACACAAATAAATGCAAACCTTTTACAGTTTTGATTATGAGTAGTGTTTCCACTATAAGAAGGAAAATATTAAATGATTGCGCCACACGCGCGCACACAGTTAAGCATTGCTAACTTAACAATACTGTTCATTATCAAAATAAAATACAGTCAGCCAAACATGGAAAAAACACACTGCGGCTCAGTTTAAATCATCTGTGCTGTTAAGTTTTATCACCGTGATGTTATGCCAAACTATTTTTTTTACGAGGTTATTGGAATGTGAGTGAACTACAAAACCAGGTTTACATAAGAAATAATATTTCGGCATTGAAATGCATTGCGAATAGGGAAACATTCGGATCTGTGTCGACTGAGAGACCCAACATTTCAATTTCGCTTTTGCCTAAATTAATTTGTTTTGACTTGTCATTGATATAGTCTAGCTTTTATATATTTTTCATTCTTGTTATTTTCTGAATACTGTTAAGTTGAAAGGATTTGTTGTGGAGTGAGTGGAACTAAAATAGCCTAGCCTAGCTATGTTTATAGTGTTCATAACATCATTTTATGTGCGTAGCGTATTTTAATCATGCTTATTTTTTATTTTTTTTACTTTAACCAGTTTTTTGACTGGCTGGGCTGTCAAAAAATAAATCTAATATTTCAAATATTCGTAGAATTTCAAAATAAAATCCACATTCGAATGCAAAAACGTTGCATTTTAATTTTAGGTGTGCGTCAGTCAGCTTTATCAGTGTCATACAAGATGTGATGACGATGTAGGTGACGTTGCATTTTAATGCTTTTGTTAGCTTAGCCTATCCAGCTGAACCCACTAAATGCATCGGCATTGCTGCTACGTTGTTCATTCAAATTATTGCAGAAAAAGAGACAATCAAAACAAAGAAGATGTTGTTTACATCAAAACTGAAACCAAGCCGTTCACACAGAACGCATATTTATCACATCGAGGGACGTCTATCATCATTGTACTTGCATCTCTCACAAGAGCGCCGCATGTTTAGAAAACCATGTAAAATTAAGCTTTTAAAAACATGTCTCGAGACTTTATGCTGGTTTTTCCCCATCCCATTACATCTCATGTTTTAAATGTAAAAAGTACTCTTTGTGATTAGTTTTCGGTCCTTTGTATTAAACCATACGTACACAGATGATGCTGTTTTGTTTCTAATTGTTTATGCAACTTAAACAAAATATTTAATGATATATAGTTTATTAACATTAATTGAAAGATTATGCACTATTTTCAAATATAGTCGTGTTATTTTATTGCTTTGAAGAAACGTGCATTAGTAATATTTTGCTCGATGCGCCCTCTTGTGGCCTCAGGAGAGAAGCCAAAATATTTCCCCCCCCTGACTGAAATTATGCGTTTTAAATTCTAATATAATTTCAAGTAAAAAATGATAATTTAGTTTTTCAGCCATTTTGACAGCCCTACCATGCAGCAGCCGTTTAAAAATGTTGTTTATAAATTACTGAAAAAAAACAAACCATTCAATGAATTTTTAAACCATTTAACGAATTGTATTAATCATTACTGTTGGTTAACGGCTAATTACTTGCATACTATTGCTCTTTTGTTGGGTTTGATTGCTTCTGTTGTCATCAAGTCGCTTTGAATAAAAGCGTCTGCTAAATAACTAAATGTAAACGTGATTGAGGTTGTTTTGTTGTGAGGTGTTTAACCGGTTAAAATGAGCATCTCTAGTCCCTACAATATAATATACCCCTCTAACCAAACCTTCCTGCCGTCTCTCCAAAGAGTGGACCACCTGTACTCGTTCTTCATCCAGTGGTCTCCAGACACTTATGGGAAAGACGCTCGGGAGCAGGGCTTCGTGGTCGTGGAGAAAGACGAACTCACCATGATCGATAACTTCTTCAGTGACCCGGTTCCTCGCAGCTGGGAGGTGAGGAGCATGCGACCTGTGAGAAACACCTAAAAGATGAATATGAAAGCTTGGTTTGTTTTTTGTTGAGATTGACCGATATATCGGTTTACCGATATTTTTCCCGATATTTAAGCATTTTACCATAATTGGATATCGGTTTTGTAAAAAACAATTGTAATATTATTATATTATTTTTTTGTCACATACCTAATTCTACAGAGTATAAGCAGCAGTGAAATGTGCTGCACACACACTTGGAGCAGTGGGCCACACACACACACACACAGCAGTGGACACACACACACACACACACACTGGAGCAGTGGACACACACACACACACACACCACACACACTGGAGCAGTGGACACACACACACACACACACACACACACACACACACACACACTGGAGCAGTGGACACACACACACACACACACACACACACACAGCAGTGGACACACACACTGGAGCAGTGGACACACACACACACACACACACACTGGAGCAGTGGACACACACACACACACACACACAGCAGTGGACACACACACACACACACACACAGCAGTGGACACACACACACACTCACACACACACACACACTGGAGCAGTGGACACACACACACACACACCTGGAGCAGTGGACACACACACACACACACACACACACCTGGAGCAGTGGACACACACACACACACACACACACACATGGAGCAGTGGACACACACACACACACACACCTGGAGCAGTGGACACACACACACACACACACACACACACACTGGAGCAGTGGACACACACACACTGGAGCAGTGGACACACACACACACACACACACACACACACACACACACTGGAGCAGTGGACACACACACACACACACACACCTGGAGCAGTGGACACACACACACACACCTGGAGCAGTGGACACACACACACACACACACAGCACACACACCTGGAGCAGTGGACACACACACACACACACACACACACACACAAGCAGTGGACACGGAGCAGTGGACACACACACCTGGAGCAGTGGACACACACACCGTACACACACACACCTGGAGCAGTGGACACACACACACACACCTGGAGCAGCTCACACACACTGTTCACTCAGGAGAAGCTCCAGCACGAACACCGCATGTAACTTTATACAAGATTCACTCGTTTGAAACACGCTAAATTATATTAACATTTACTATAGAACCATTATTTCACCAATAAACATCTAAATAAACACATCTCTATCTAAAATTAATGATTTAATTATCTCCGCAAGCGATCGCAGTTTGAGTATAGTTCTGTGTAAAATAGATAAACCGCTGTCAGCAGTTTTCATAATCTAGACAAAAACATTTTAATAATTCTGATAAAACAGTTATGAAATGCAATAAAATACGATGTTTTGTTTGTTATAGCTTATTTCAATATTCCAGAGAATATTATTCAGTGAATTATTCTTCACTCTTTAGTCTATTAAACAGCGTTTAAACCTAAAACTGTAGTTTATAATGAAGTTGATATGACTTCTGTCCTTTATTAATGTTTTCTCCATTTGAAAACATTAGACATTATTTTGCTTATTGTTAATATCAGTGTTGCTGATGATGCTTTTTATAAATCAAATGTTTTATTGTTGTAATTTGAAGATTAAATGTAACATGAAAGTTTGTGTTGTGAAAGTGAAGAATGGACTTCACTTACTTTATAACAGTAAATAAATATCGGTTCTGCATATCGGCTATCGGGTACATAAACATGCAAATAATCAGTATCGGTTATAAAAAATCAATATCGGTCGATCACTAGTCTTTTGTCTTCAGATCATCACGATTAATGAGGCCAAGAGACGCCAGAGCTTCAGCTTGGAGGACGAGGAACCGCTCGATCTTCTTCCTGTGCTGATGGACCCCAGCGCTCTTCTGGAAGACACGCACACTGAGAAGGTCTGCACCTTTGCTACTTTAAAGGGACAGTTCACACAAAAATGAAAATGTCTTGTTAATTATCTTCAGTAGAACGGTAAAGAAGTTTTCATCTGAAATCGTGGCCCTTGGTGATTCATCAAATGCAAGTCAGTGGCTACCGGTTTTTGAGAATAAATTAATCATATCAAGGAAGACTAAATTAATACCCATAGTTCCTAGCTATCAATTGAGGTCTTATGAAGAGAAACGATTGGTCTGTGCAAGAAACTGAACATTATTACCTGTAATCCAGAGGCTCAGGCAAATGGGGAAATATGATTATTATCTGCAAACTAGTTCTTTTGGACAGTTCGTTTCAGTGTACTGGTTCAATTCACTAGTTAGTTTACATAATCAAGCAATGATGTAACATATTCGCAGTTGTGTTATTATTATAGACTCGAACCGTTTCCTCAGTTCAGTGACTGTTGGAGGAATCTGCTCATTCATCATTGGATCATATATGCTGTTATTTCGGCTCATTGGATTGAGTAACTCGTAGATCTGCACTGCACGAGCTGCAAACTGATTCAGATGCTTCAGTCCAATTAGGTGAACTCGTTAAACTAGCTCACTAAAAAGAATCGGTTTGATTGGTTCATGAACTGGACATCACTCCAGACCGTTTGCCTGAGGCTCTGGATTACAGGTTATAATGTTGTGAATAAGTTTCTTGCACCAAGCGATTGATTCGCTTTATAAGTAATCAATATATTAGAGCTCTAGCCCGGCCCGTGTCCGACAGCTTATCAGAGTAACCAGCCCGAGTCCGACCCGAGCCCGTGTTTAACTCTTCCCTTCTCCCAAACTGCGTATACTATACTGTCTCAGCGATTACAATACTGCAGTCTTGTATGAAACGGAAAAGTGATTGTATTTAATTTCGTTATTTTATTAAGGTACTTTAGAAAAACATTTGGTGCATTTTTTTTATTCGTTAAATGTAAGTTTTAGTTTTTTAAAGTAGCTAACGACCAGCTGATCATAGCGTGTTTGATCAATTTAGACATAACATATTTATGGAAAGCTTTAAATTAGTACTTAACGAAATAATTCATATAGAAATAAAAACTCTTTCATTATAATCATAATCCGTAGATGTATTTATTAAAGGCGCGTCTAATGAGGAGATGGCAAGACCAGATCTGCAACTTCATCCTTGACTGACTTAGAAAACACTAGTTTATTAATATTAATATAAAACTTCCCCCGAACACATTCATGCCGACCCAAGACCAACATCAATATCACTTTAAGCTCTCTGACGCGCGCTGTCTCTGCTATACACACACACACACACACACACACACACACACACACAGACACACACACACACACGCACACAGACACTCTCTTACTCTCTCTCTCTCTCACTCACTCTCACACACACACACACACACACACACACACACACAGAGAGACACACACTCTCTCTTACTCTCTCACTCACTCACTCTCTCTCACACACACACACACACACACACACTCTCTCTCTCGCACACAGGCACACAGACACACACACACACTATCACACACACACGCGCTACTAAGAGGTACATTTTTATTATAGACCTCAAACATAACTGAATCACCAAGGACCACGGTTTCAGCTGAACATCTTATTTACTGTTCTACTGAAGAAAGAAAGTAATCTACATCTTGGATGGCCTGAGGGTGAATAAATTAGCAAATTAACATTTTTGGATGAACTATATCTATCCCTTTAACTATGTAAAGGTCCATTGGGATTTCTTTGAGATTGTGATATCATAAACGGTGATCATTGTGATTTGAATGATGCGTTCTCCTGCAGTTGTCCACTCGTTTGCCGGCCCGTGTTCATGGTTATCCGTGGCGTCTGGTCTACAGTACGGTGGTACACGGAACCAGC
>CM049864.1:63395129-63405129 GCA_027474115.1 Schizopygopsis malacanthus | reverse complement strand
CCTCATCTCAGAGTGTTATTGAGCCAGTTCTTATGTATGTGCCATTTGTTTTTTTCATATGCTTACAGCGGTTAATACGAACACACTTTTAAAGATACCTAATTTGGCTAGTAGGATTATTGGTATTCCAACTCCTAAATTATGTGTTTCTTCAGCTACGATCCGGAAAGCACACATAATCCTAAATGACCCAGATCATCCACTCCATCGTTATTTCATCCTTCTCTCATCTGGCCGCAGGTATAGATTACCTGTGTGTGTAAGAGGACTAACTTCAGTAAGAGTTTTGTTCCTACAGCGATACGAGCTTTAAACACATAGGAAATCAGGCATTATTTTACACTCACTTTTTTATTTATTTTTTGAGGGGGGGGGACATAACTGGTTGTGGTTGTATTGTGATAAGTGTGTGTAGTTGTCCTTGTGTTACATATGCACCTTCTGTGAAAATGAATTTCCTCTTTGAGGACAAATAAACTTTCTATCTATCTAATCGCACTCAGTGCACCTTAAAACATTTCCAACTTCAAATCTGTTCAGATTAAGTATTTAAAGGCTTCAGTACTTTAAAGTGACCGTTGTAGTTTGTGTCTTTAGTTCATTTAATTGGCATTTATTTGTATAGCGTTTTTCACGATACACATCATTAAAAAGCAGCTTCAAAGACAATCAGTGTGTAGTTAATGACGCTCGATGTCTTCAGGTGTACCGCTGGACGGGAGAAAACTCATACTTCGTGAAAGGAAACACGGATTCGCTTCAGATCGGGGGAGGAGGGTGAGTTCAGAATCAGACTAACGTGACGTCATCCAGATTACACAAATAAGTACTTGTAATTAGATTACATTACATTTTAAAAGAATACAGTTACTTTCTTTATGAATTACATGATTACATATTATTCTCTTAGAGTATTAATACATTATTCATAATGTATTGATTCTCCCTAATTGCTGTTTTTCATCTTTTAAATATACCTTTCTAACATACCACTTATATCCAGTTTTGTGGACATTCACACAGAGATCAGGTGCAACACCGCATTTGAGCACTGGATTTACAAAAATCATTTCCGGTTTGAGAAGTGATTCAACATTGCATCAACTAAAATTAACACATTTTCATTTTAATTATCAATGCTGGCTATTTTTAACCATGTAGTACTGTTTTAGGAAGGCTTTTGTCTTTCAAACACATTAAAATGCATTTCTTATTTACACGTATTGCAAGAATTCCCAAACTAATATGTGACCCCGGAGCACAAAACCAGTCATAAGGGTCAATTTTTCGAAATTGAGATTTATGCATCATCTGGAAGCTGAATAAATAATATTTCCATTGATGTATGGTTTGTTATGATCGGACAATATTTGTAAATCTGGAATCTGAGGGTGCAAAAAAAATCTAAATATTGAGAAAATCATCTTTAAAGTTGTTCAAATTAAGTTCTTAGCAATGCATATTACTAATCAAAAATTAAGTTTTGATATATTTACGATAGAAAATTCACTAAATATCTTCATGGAACATGATCTTAATATTCTAATGATTTTTGGCATAAAATAAAAATTGATAATTTTGACCCATACAATGTATCGTTGGCTATTGCTACAAATACATCCCAGCGACTTAAGACTGCTTTTGTGCTCCAGGGTCACATATATTTGCTTGAAGTACCCCTGAGATTATAATTAAAATAATTTAATAATTATCACATTTGCATGCTTCTCTGACTTCGGTTAAATGTTCACATGACATGCAGGTAAACAATTGTTTTTTTTTTTTTGTGTGTGTGTTTTATTTTGACTGATGTCATTTTAAAATGATTAATTATGATTTAATTAATTATTAGCTTTCCATTAACCCCAGTTTGTAAAATCTTAACATTGATGCATTTCATGTTGTTAATTACAATGAATGGAATATATATTTTTTCTCTGTATATTTTATATCATAATGGTACAAGATTGTCCAATTTAAATCAATGTGAAAGTCAAGATCTAATCTAAACATAGTCTGATTATATTACCTAAAATGTGTAAAGTTACTAACTACAATTTCCGTCATGTAATTTAAAATCAGTAACAGATTACAGTTAGTAAGTAATCCACCCAGCTCTGTGCCAGACATGCATCTCTCGCTGCTGCGTGTTTAACGCTCACCTGTCCGTCTCCCAGGGGTCACCTGGGCCTGTGGCTGGACGCCGACCTTTACCACGGCACCACGTCTAAATGCTCCACCTTCAACAACCTGCCACTGTCCTCCAAACAGGACTTCACCATCCAAAACCTGGAGGTGTGGGTCTTCGAATGAGCGCCTGAGCCGCACGTACCCACGCCACTGTCACGGCATGATGCTTTATCCCGTTCTGTACGAGGCTGTTCACGTGAATCCGGTCCAACGTGGTTTTACTTGTTTCTCCTGTCTGAGCACGGAGAGAGATGTTCGTGGCAGCGATGCTATCCCAGCATGCAATATGTTCTCCTGCTGAAATATATCCAATATATAAACACACATACGTGTATGTGAACGGCGAGGACTGTGTATGATATTTCAGGAAGCGTTCAAAGATGTAATTAGTGGCCAAATCTGTCACTCAAATAGTCATTTTTGTTTACATCGTGGTTTATTTAGGTTGTGTATCTTCACAATGCCAATATGTCCACAAATTGGTTTTATTGACCAAAGCATTTAATTTGCATTTTTATATAATTTTTTTTTTTTCATGTATTGGACGTGACATATAGACACATTCCTACATGACTATTGTTTTGTGATATTTTAGGGACCTTTTCTCGTTCGTTCGAAAGGGAAGCACTTGAAATTATTGCCAGTATTACTCGTGAACACTATGGTAATCGCACGCCTGATTTCATTAACCAAGTCGGTTTCTAGGCAAATCAGGTTCACCACTTCACTGTGGGTTTGTGTATGCAATCACTGACTGATGTCACTTCCTGTTATGCGGGAGCACGATTACTACGTGATTAAGTGTGAAGGTGCAAAGTCCATTCTTGCTGTTGAAGGCACCTCGCTTTGGAAACGTCCACTCATTTCACTACTAGACCGCATCTGTGGGCATTAACTAACTATCCATTACAAAACCACATTCGTGGTCCATTAGTGAAAAAAGTTTACATGTGTCTCTGACTTCAAACACTGTCTGGTTGTGTATGGTAACCAGTGAATGTCATATTTATTGTGTATTTCTGTGTTTGAAAGTGAACCAAATAAATACAATAAATGAAGAGGAAAATGACTCGTGTTTAATTGATTGAATACATGTACATTTATACATGCTTTTATCCATTCAGGTTATACATTTTTATTTTATCAGTATGTGTGTTCTCTGGGAATTGAACCCACAACCTTTTGTATTGCCAACGCAATGCTGTACCACTGAGCCACAGGAACACTATATATATGTGTTAATAACCAGTGTCGGGGAAAGATACTTTTAAAAGTAATGCGTTACAATATTGCGTCACTCCCTAAAAAAGTAACTAATTACGTTACTTAGTTACTTTTTATGGAAAGTAATGCGTTACTTTACTTTTGCGTAACTTTTGCGTTACTTTTTAAATATGAGCAGGGCTTGATTGTTTGTTTTTAATACAAGAAGTTATATTTATAGCAAATATAAAAGCTTTCACACCAAAAAGTGTCCTGAATAAACCTCAGACTGAAGGACGAGTAAATCACGTCTGTACAGAAGAACACAGGAGAAGTTCAACACTCTTCAGCAATAAAACACAATGATAGTTTATCTAAAGTCATGTTTATTATTATTATGATTGAACTGATCATCAAAGATCTGCAGCAAACACATCGGTTAATAAAATGAGATTAGATATATTTGTGTTGTTTAACATATTTAATTATTGCAGGTTTGTGTCATATTCTGAGTTTGTATTTCACTGTTTTAATTCATTTTGATGAATACTGAATCTGTTTTTTGTGAGTGGGATGAATTAATACACATTCATATTTAGTCTACTACAGTAAGATCATGTTCACACGGCGCACCGTCATCAATAAATGGAGAAAAATAACTCAGATATTTTCTAGTAAATTAAAAAGTAATGCGTTACTTTACTAGTTACTTGAAAAAGTTATATTATTACGAAACTCACGTTACTTGTAATGCGTTACCCCCCCGACACTGATGATGATAATATTTTTAATACGTAACACTTTACATTAAGAACTCATTTGTTAACTTTAAAGCAAATACAATTGTGTATTGTTAATTTCATTGTAAAGTAGTAGTTCCTGAAATGTTATATCATGGCGTAATACTTTATTTAGTCTCACATACAATTGTTTTAAATGGTAGGTCCCGTTTACAGAAAATATTGTGCAATATTATGTGGATATTTTACTCCAGCTATATACATTCAGTTTAAACTGATTTTGTCCCTGAGATGCTGTTGAGTCACAGTTTTACAACATTAAAACAATACAGGCAAATAAAGTAAAATATAAAATATAAAAGTTATTAATCACACAGACATCGAAATATCCGTGTGTGTGTGTGTGTGTGTGTGTGTGTGTGTGTTATAAAATATGTATATATATATATTTATCCTTATAAAATAATCTTTCCCTTTTTTATTTAAATTCAGACTGATTGATTGATTTTCACACTCTGTATTAATGCATTAAGTTGCTACGTGGCTTGGCAACAATAAACAGCCTATACATAGATTTGTGGTTATTAATATTATTAACTGTATTTAAAAAATTGTTGTCTTAATGTCTTGTAACGCTTTTGGGGTCACTCTTGTACGAAGTTGCCGTGCGTCTGATGTCCGCCGACAGCAGGATAATCTTGGTGGGCGGGGTAAACCTGCTCAGGGGTCAGAGGTGAAAGTTCATGGGTGCTCCTCATGTAGTTCACGCCGCCCTGCTGGAGGAGGAGCAGCAGCTGACGGGCAAACAGCGGCTCCACCTGTAGGACAAGAGAAGTACAGCCACGTTTAGTCCCGCGGAGGCGGCTATTGTGTGTCAGAGTGGATGGAGAGGTCAAAGGTCATTACCTGGACCATCAGGGGTCTCTTGTCTGGGGGGTCACAGCACTCAAAAAACAGCTGCACGTGGAAACGCGGAGGAGGACGAGCATGTAGGAAATAACCCTGGAGCTCTGCAGGAATTAATGCATTAAACATAAGTCTGTCATTATTTACTCGCCCTCATGTCGTTCCAAACCCATAAGAATTTAGTTCATAATTATTTACATTTACGCATTTAGCAGACGCTTTTATCCAAAGCGACTTACATTTTTTGTCAGTATGTGTGTTCCCTGGGAATTGAACCCACAACCTTTTGCGCTGCTAACACAATGCTCTACCACTGAGCCACACAGGAACAATTATAACACAAATGAAGTATTTTTTGTATTAAACCATAGTGATTTCTGTCCCTCCATTGACAGTTTATGCAATTACCACCTGTGTTGCCAAGTCCACGGTTATACCGAATTATTTGGCTACTTTTACACTATTGCTGCAGGTTGTTTTTTTGCAGACAAGTGCTGAAAAACAATGACTGGGCTAGTTTTTAATAACAATTGGGCTGATTTTAATTCACAGACCTGGCAACCCTAACTACCACTTTGTTTAAAAAAAGTTCTTAAAAAGATTCATAAAACTAGTCGGCGCTGATAGCCTAGTGGTTAGTGTGCCGACACAATACCCCCCCCTCCACCCAATACTTTCCTGTCTGCTCTCAACTTTCCAATCTAATTAAAACAGGACCCCCCCATCCCCCCTCCCCCCTCCAAAAATAAAAAGATTCATAAAACTAATCCATATGAATTGAGCAGTTTTGTCCCCCCCCCCAAAAAATCATATATTTACATTGATAAGCAAACATAAACGGAAGCTCAACCATACTTTAAATGCGAGAACAAACCCCACCTGCTTTAACCTGGAGACTAAAAAGCAACCCGATGGCAACAGTGTGAAAGTAGCCCAATTATTCTGTAAACTAAGGACTTGGCAACACTGGTGGTACTTGCGTAGACTGTCAGTGGAGGAACAGAAATCTCTCAGGGTGTATTCACACCTCTCTTGTTTGGTTCGAGTTTTGAGTTGAAGTCAAGTTCGTTTCCCCCCCTTGGTGCGGATCTTTTGGGCAGGTGTGGATACAGCAATCGCACTCGGGTGTAGACCAAACAACCGTACCGAGACCCAGCTGCAACGGTGGTCTTGGTCCGGTTCCAAACAATCTCTGGTACGGTTGAATGGATGAAACAATGAGCGTGTGTGGTTTTCTTTACAGTTTCTGGTTCACTTGCAAAAAGAGTAGTGTGAAAGCAAACCACACCAAACAAAAAAAATAATCAACATTGTATTTAGTCCAAATCAAGTGACCTAGCAGACTTTCCTGGTGTGAATACACCCTCAGGTTCTATTACAAATATCTTAATTTGTGTTCTGAAGATGAATGAAAGTCTCACGGGTGTGCGACAACATGAGGGTGAGTAATTACTGACAATTTCAATTTTTGGGTGAACTATCCCTTCAACTACTAAATATATTAAAATGCGGTTTAGTAGTTGTTGAGCCATTCTAACCTGTCAGGAAGAACTGCGTGTCCAGTAGTTTGCTGGTCTGCTCTCGCTCTAGTTTGCAGAGTTTGGTGCTCAGGTTAGCGTGCAGCCCGTCGCAGTAGACCCTGCACTGACAGAAGCGCCGGGCGTATAGACCGTCGGGCGTCATCCAGAGCAAGACGCCTCCCTCCAGCGCTCCTCTCTCAGCCTGAGGGAGAGGAACCAGCTCCGAGCCACCCGGGCCGCTGTAGGTCCAGTTGTCGTCATGCGGAGCCAGTCGACAGCCCTCGGCACTCGTGACGATGACGTCTGCGACCGGAGTCTCACCGCTGAACACCGTCACCTGCAGACGGGTGTCTGGAAGAGTCAGAGACGCAGGTGAGCTTCCAGGCTGTTGTTAGGCGGATACTGGGTTGTTGCTGGACTGTTGCTGCTATACAGTTGATGTTTCTAATTGGTTGCTGGAGCATTTGTAGGCTGTTACTAGGCAGATTGCTTAAAATGTTCTAATTTGCATTTTTCACAAAAATCGGAAATCGGTAAAGTTAGTACCATCACAGGTCTGCGCCTATTATATCAGTACCCCCTTTTCTCAAATAATGCTTCTTACCTTTTCTGTTTTGCCTGCTTTCCAAGTTATTATATAAACTATAAAGAAACAACATTTCACTTGTTTGTAACTTATATATTTTTTTTCCGTTAAAATTTTTCTGGACTTTTTTTTTAATGGTTAAATTACATTTTATTAATCAAAAAGCATGATTCGCTAATTATAAATCATGAAACTTGAACAATTTAACATCAATTTAGTTAAACTTTTAACAAAAATTATATGTTTAGGGCTATATGAAATTTAACTTTTTTTCCAATCTAATGTCTTATTGTTACCAAATTCTGTGTTTTGCATGTCTAATTATTTGAAAACATAAAAACAAGTTTCATTTATTCTTACAAAAGGCCTATGATTTGTTTCCGTGTTGTGTATTGCAATTTTTAAGGCATAAAATATAAATTTAATTTATCTTTTAATTAATGAAAATCAAAAACTTTTTTTGGGGTGGGGGGGGGGGGTAATGGGGATTTAAAATTACAATTAAAAACATAGAATAAATATTGTACGATTATACCTTAAAAATAAGGTTTTAATAATTTGAGTAGCAGCCTATTACATACATTCTACTGAACAATATTAATGTTGACTATTTCTGCCGCAATGACTTCAAGGTAAACCGAACTCTTATTATGACATATTGCTGTGAATGCCTTTACATTTCTGTGTGTATATGATATGATGCCCCCCCCCCCCCCCCCCCCCTCCCTCCCTGCAAATATAATGGCAGGGGAAACACTATTTGAATGAAGTTGCTAGGCAGTTGTTCTAAGTGTTCACTGGGACATTTGTAGGTGGTTGCTAAGCTGTTGCTAGATTGTTGCTAAGATGTTCTATATAGTTACTGGTGCCTTTGTAGGTAGTTACTAGGAAGTTTCTTGGCAGTTTATAAGATGTTCTAAGTGATTGCTGGGGCATTTTAGGTGGTTGCTAGGCAGTTGCTAGGCGGTTACTGTGATGTTCTGAGTGGTTACTGGGCATTTACAGGTTGTTGCTAGGCGGTTTATAATATGTTTCAAGTAGTTTATGGGGCATTTGTTGGCAGTTGCTTGGCTGTTGCTAGGCGGTTTATAATATGTTCCAAGTAGATTATGGGGCATTTGTAGGCAGTTGCTTGGCTGTTGCTAGGCGGTTTATAATATGTTCCAAGTAGATTATGGGGCATTTGTAGGCAGTTGCTTGGCTGTTGCTAGGCGGTTTATAATATGTTCCAAGTAGATTTGGGCATTGCTTGGCATTTGTAGGCAGTTGCTTGGCTGTTGCTAGGCGGTTTATAATATGTTCCAAGTAGATTATGGGGCATTTGTAGGCAGTTGCTTGGCTGTTGCTAGGCGGTTTATACGATGTTCTAAGTAGTTTATGGGGCATTTGTAGACTGTTGCTAGGTGGTTACTGTGATGTGTTCTGAGTCGTTACTGGGACATTTGTAGGCTGTTGCTAGGTGGTTACTGTGATGTGTTCTAAGTAGTTTCTGGGGCATTTGTAGGTGGTTGCTATGTGGTTGATAAAGTGTTTTAAATGCTTACTGGGGAATTTGCAGGTAGTTGCTAGGCTGTTGCGTCACGGCACTTGCTAACATGTTCTTAGCAGTTACTAGGGAATGTATAGGTGGTTGCTAGGCGGTTGAGAAGATGTTCTAAGTGGTTACTGAGGCATTTTTAGGTAGTTGCTAGCATGTCGTTAGTCTGTTCCTATGTGTTTGCTGGGAAGTTCTAAGGGGCCGTTCACACAGAATTCACTACCTTTCCATTGTTTTTCTATGTAAACACACGTTAGACAGACGTGTATGACTGCTGTGCTCGCATCTCGTGTATTTTGCAGCATCTCGCACGTGAGCGCCAGGTTTTTAACTTTCATACACAGCACCACTCATCAATGTCCGTGTCAAAACAGTGGACCAATCAGAAGACGCCAGAGGCGGAGCTACATAGTGGTGGAGGTCCTGAGCTCTGCATCTCCTGTTTTTAGATGCAAAGACGCGTTCTGTGGGAACGGCCCCTGGGTAGTTTCTGGGGCACTTGTAAGTACTCGCTAGACTGTTGCTAAGAAGTTTGTATCTGAGGCATTGTTAGATGGTTGTAATGTAAGGTGTTCACTAGGTTGTTGCAAGGCAGTTGCTAAGGTGCTTTGAGTGGTTGCTGGCTGTTGATTGTTGTGAATGTTCTAAGTGGTTGCTAGGGTGTTGCTAAGGAGTTTATTATTGTGTGTAGTGTACCTGACAGTGCCATGGCCTCGGCTGATCTCATGCTGGCGTCCAGAGTGAACGGCGAGGGAGGCGAGTCAAATGTGTTACAGCTGTAGAAAGGGCCACTTATCTGGTAACCTACACACACACACACACACACACACACACCAACACCCCCCCCCCCCCACACACACACACACCCACGCACACACACACACACACACACACACACACACACTCACACGTTACTGCAGATGACTCAATATATGTTTTAAATTACCACAGAGCGAGAGAGAGGGGGTAAATACCGGCGTCCCAGCGCGAGTTCTGGCTGAAGTGGACGTCAGACAGTGAGTTCTGCTCACACAGGAAGTCCCTCCAGCTCCTGTCAGCCGCAGACAGGAAGTTACACACCTGTAGAGAGAGACGGACACAGGAACAGATCACTGCCCTACCTGCTTCATTTTCATGGCTAGGTATTCCTCTTAGAGTGTAGTAGTAGTGTTTAGCTTGTTTAGGAGAGTTACCTGACCCATCCACGGGTTCATGTGAAGGATAAAACGGGTGGAGACCCGAGCTTGTGGAAACTTTCTCATATGATTTCGGTGCTGAAATGAAGGGGAAATTAATTGATATTTAAATGTGTAGTCGT
>CM049864.1:63390129-63392629 GCA_027474115.1 Schizopygopsis malacanthus | reverse complement strand
CACAGACATACACACACACACACACACACACACTGACATACACACACATTCACACACAACATACACACACACACACACACACACACACACTTATACTTGATACCTATGTTGTCTGCCCAAACATTTTTTGCATACATTATAACATTCATACACTATAAAATGTTTTTTTTTTTTTTTAAGTTAAATCATACTGGAGTATGTTTGACAAGAAAAAATATTTGTGTTACTTACAATTACTTTGTAATTATTTGTGAAATTTACTTGCAATTTAATTTTTGAGTGAAAATTGTTAACACCAAATTTGTTCTCAACCCATAACATTTTTCATAACACAAACATGGTTTCGGGAGCTCATCTTTAGTCCATCTCGTATCCTGAAAGTCTGTTCGGCAGAGAAACTAAAACGTTCTGCCAGACTGTAGAAGATCAATTCTTGAACGAGTGGTTCGAGGATGATGATGCTCCTTCAAGAGTCACTCTCAACTCATCTGTCATAAAACATTAGTCTACTGACAACACTTCAGCATCATATTATTATTGAGTGAAGGTCATTTTTAGGATTTTTTTGTCCAAGCAAAGACTTCTGGAGACTCTGCCGTTCTGGAAAAGGAGACATATTTCCATCATATTTCCTGATGGTTTTACACCTAATTCTTCACATTAATTCTTAAATCTTTTGCCTAAAACCTGTTTTTTTCTGACCCAGTGAGCATTTTGCTGTCCAGTGGTCATGCCTTAAATTTGCCATTTCTGTATTGCATTAGTTTTTAATATTTCTCACGGGGATTTAATCATTTTTAACTTTCAGTCTGAGCTAAATCTCTTTTTCGGCTCATTTTATCTGTCAAATAAAACCTGCCTAATAATTCTGCTCCTGAATATAACCGTCATGGACAATTATATATCACTTAAAAATGATTAAAAACAATATTAATAGTAGTTAATAAAATTGATGTGGTTTGGAATTGGTCAAAAGTGCATGGAAAAAAAATATGATCAGAATATCAGCATGTTCAATAATTATATAGATAGACAGACATATGTATATTTATATATATTTAAATGTATACTTATATAGATAAATATTAGATACTATGTATTATTTGAGTGAAAACTGTTTTACATCAATTTTGTTTGTGTTAACCAACTTTTCCTTTTCAAGTTTTTAATTATTAAATGTCAAATAACAATAATTCCCCTTTTATGTAGCTTCATGTCACCATTAAGACTGTATTTGACGAATCTCTGATTCTAATCTAATGAAAGGCATGTTTCTGTGGAGACAATAGATGGATTTGATTAATATCACAGATGATTATTGCTCAGATTAGATCTGAGAGCATGACAGCAGCAGTTTAAAGACACAAATTCCCCTCCGTGTTAAATGACGGGGCAGTTTTGGCGGCCGCGTGCACCTGTGAGTGTTACTGCTCCTTGTGTTATGACTGGACGCGAACACGAGTCCTCTGGGACTGCAATTACTCAGCAACACTCACACACACACACACAAACGCACGTACACACACTCACACCCACTCACCTCACACACACGCACACACACACACATTCTCTCTCACACACATACTCACACACAATCACACACACACACACACACACACACACAGCACACACACACACACACACACACGCACGCACACACACACACACTCACACACACATTGTCTCACACGCACGCACACACACACACACACACACACACACAGACCATGCACACACACACACCTCACACACGCACACACACACCTCACACACACACACACACACACACACACACACACACACACACATACCTCACACACACACACACACACACACACATTCTCTCACACACACACAGACACACACACACACATTCTCTCACACACACACACTCACTCACTCACACACACAGACACACACCTCACACACACACACACACACCTCACGCACACACATACCTCACACACACACACTCACACACACACACACACACACACACACACACACACACGCACAACACATTCTCTCACACACACACACACACACACACACACACACACACACACACACATTCTCTCACACACACACACTCACACACACAGACACACACACATTCTCTCGCACACGCGCACACACACACACACACACACACACACACACACATTCTCTGACACACACACACACACACACATCACACACACACACACACACACACACACACACACACACTCACACACACAGACACACACACACACACACACACACACACATTCTCTCTCACGCACGCACACACACACACATTCTCTCACACACACGCACGCAATAACTCTTTCATCTGCTCCAGCAAAAATGTTAAACTATATATATATATATTAATTGTACAGGGTTTGACACAAACTAACATCTTTCCTGACTGTAATTATGTGGACATCCACAGGTCAACTTTCTTCAACATCATAAATTCATATACTGTACGCACAAGAACTTAAACAGAACACGA
>CM049864.1:63360129-63385129 GCA_027474115.1 Schizopygopsis malacanthus | reverse complement strand
CTGTGAGTGTGTCTGTGTGTGTGTGTGTGTGTGTGTGTGTGTGTCTCTCTGTGTATGTGTGGTGTGTGTGTCTCTCTGTGTGTGTGTGTGTGTGTGTGTGTGTGTGTGTGTGTGTGTGTGTGTGTGTGTGTGTGTGTGTGTGTGTCTCTGTGTATGTGTGGTGTGTGTGTCTCTCTGTGTGTGTGTGTGTGTGTGTGTGTGTGTGTGTGTGTGTGTGTGTGTGTGTGTGTGTGTGTGTGTCTCTCTGTGTATGTGTGGTGTGTGT
Source organism: Schizopygopsis malacanthus (assembly GCA_027474115.1). Taxonomy (NCBI): domain Eukaryota; kingdom Metazoa; phylum Chordata; class Actinopteri; order Cypriniformes; family Cyprinidae; genus Schizopygopsis; species Schizopygopsis malacanthus. The sequence continues at coordinate 63,384,864 of CM049864.1, read as the reverse complement.
GTCTCTGTGTGTGTGTGTGTGTGTGTGTGTGTGTGTGTGTCTCTGTGTATGTGTGGTGTGTGGGTCTCTCTCTGTGTGTGTGTGTGTGTGTGTGTGTGTGTGTGTGTCCCTCTCTCTGTGAGTGTGTGTGTGTGTGTGTGTGTGTGTGTGTGTGTGTGTGTGTGTGTGTGTGTGTGTGTGTGTGTGTCTCTCTGTGTATGTGTGGTGTGTGTGTCTCTCTGTGTGTGTGTGTGTGTGTGTGTGTGTGTGTGTGTGTGTGTGTGTGTGTGTGTGTGTGTCTCTCTGTGTGTGTGTGTGTGTGTGTGTGTGTGTGTGTGTGTGTGTGTGTGTGTGTCTCTCTGTGTATGTGTGGTGTGTGTGTCTCTCTGTGTGTGTGTGTGTGTGTGTGTGTCTCTGTGTATGTGTGGTGTGTGGGTCTCTCTCTGTGTGTGTGTGTGTGTGTGTGTGTGTGTGTGTGTGTGTGTGTGTGTGTGTGTGTGTGTGTGTGTGTGTCTCTCTCTCTGTGAGTGTGTGTGTGTGTGTGTGTGTGTGTGTGTGTGTCTCTCTGTGTATGTGTGGTGTGTGTGTCTCTCTGTGTGTGTGTGTGTGTGTGTGTGTGTGTGTGTGTGTGTGTGTGTGTGTGTCTCTCTGTGTGTGTGTGTGTGTGTGTGTGTGTGTGTCCCTCTCTCTCTGTGTGTGTGTGTGTGTGTGTGTGTGTGTGTGTGTGTTAGTGTGTGTGTGTGTGTGTGTGTGTGTGTGTGTGTGTGTGTGTGTGTGTGTGTGTGTGTGTGTGTGTGTGTGTGTGTGTGTGTGTGTGTGTAAAACACATTTTGTTCATACGTCTTGCACTAGTATATCCTAAAACCTATCAATTTTGCATTACATGAGTAAATGTAAAAGAGAGACGTGTTTTTTTTAAAGATTACAAAAACATATAAACATACAGATTTTTGTATGTATATATTGTTTTAATAAAGTTGCATATATAAGTAAATGTGGGCTATACTTTTCAGAGGTTTCAACATATAGGCTAATACCATTAAAACAATTAGGCTATAAAAAAAATAATAATATAGATATGCACATACAGTATATATGTTATTAACTAAGTATGTGGAAATGATATATTGCCTTATAACCTATGTAACATGGCAATATCACATATGGGGGAATATATGCCATATTACATTTCCACATGGGATAAATGATTTAAATATGTTTTATTAAGTGTAAACAGTGCAGAAAGTGCTAAACATCATCCTAACATCCATGTTTCTTTATTGCCTACTGTACAGTACAAAGCACATTAAATACAGACGCATCCAACCAGAAGAGCACATGGCAATGGACAGTGTCGGGGGGGTAACTCATTACAAGTAACACGAGTTACGTAATAATATTACTTTTTTCAAGTAACTAGTAAAGTAACGCATTACTTTTTAATTTACTAGAAAATATCTGAGTTATTTTTCTCCATTTATTGATGACGGAGCGCCGTGTGAACATGATCTTACTGTAGTAGACTAAATATGAATGTGTATTAATTCATCACACTCACAAAAAACAGATTCAGTATTCATCAAAATGAATTAAAACAGTGAAATACAAACTCAGAATATGACACAAACCTGCAATAATTAAATATGTTAAACAACACAAATATATCTAATCTCATTTTATTAACCGATGTGTTTGCTGATCTTTGATGATCAGTTCAATCATAATAATAATAAACATGACTTTAGATAAACTATCATTGTGTTTTATTGCTGAAGAGTGTTGAACTTCTCCTGTGTTCTTCTGTACAGACGTGATTTACTCGTCCTTCAGTCTGAGGTTTATTCAGGACACTTTTTGGTGTGAAAGCTTTTATATTTGCTATAAATATAACTTATTATATTAAAAACAAACAATCAAGCCCTGCTCATATTTAAAAAGTAACGCAAAAGTAACGCATTACATTCCATAAAAAGTAACTAAGTAACATAATTAGTTACTTTTTAAGAGAGTAACGCAATATTGTAACGATTACTTTTAAAAGTAACTTTCCCCAAAACTGGCAATGTAAGAATATACAGAAGCATTAATTTAGGCTGTGATTAACCAAGAACAATATTTAATAATTGATAAATGTTGTATTAAATGATAAAGAATGCAGTCGAAGCGAGTGTCTGTTTGTGAAGCTGTCATTGCACTGACGGCTGTTATTCACTCTGGAGATCCCCTTCAATTCCCCGTACACTCGCTGCTATACATGCTCTTCAACTCAGAGATGTAAACATTCCTCTGTCCTGTCTGTGAAGGACGGCCCTCGGGGGACGCTGAAGGGGCCAGAGACTCGATCAGGGACGGCCCCTCCGATCCCAGCACCTGGGGACGGAGGCTTTCAGCAGATGATGGTTACTGAAACCCAGCGCAGACCAGCCTTTAAACACTCTTATCAGCTTTTCCAGAGCTTTCACACGCGCAGCGAACACATGCTGATTCAAGACACACGCGCTGCTAATACTGCAAACACAGAGAGACACTGTGCTCTGGCCATTTACAGCGTTTAACTGTCAAATATAATGTATCGTGTAATACTACTAATACTACTAATATTTAGTATTAATATTGTACTGATGGCAATAATAATAATAATAATAATACAAAATCCAGTTTAGGTAATATTAGTGCTGTCAAACGATTAAATGCATACAAAATAAAAGTTTGTTTATCCATATTTATTATATACATATATATATATATATATATAAATGCACTCACATACAGTATATATTTACAATTATATATTTATGTTTATATAGTCCATATTATATATATAAATGCACTCACATACAGTATATATTTACAATTATATATTTATGTTTATATAGTCCATATTATATATATATAAATGCACTCACATACAGTATATATTTACAATTATATATTTATGTTTATATAGTCCATATTATATATATATAAATGCACTCACATACAGTATATATTTACGATTATATATTTATGTTTATAAAGTCCATATTATATATATATATAAATGCACTCACATACAGTATATATTTACAATTATATATTTATGTTTATAAAGTCCATATTATATATATATATAAATGCACTCACATACAGTATATATTTACAATTATATATTTATGTTTATAAAGTCCATATTATATATATATATAAATGCACTCACATACAGTATATATTTACGATTATATATTTATGTTTATAAAGTCCATATTATATATATATAAATGCACTCACATACAGTATATATTTACAATTATATATTTATGTTTATATAGTCCATATTATATATATATATATAAATATCTTTAATATACAAATATAATATATTTTTATTAAATATATACATGCATGTGCGTGTATTTATATATATACATAATAAATACACACATATATATTATATAAAAAACTTTTATTTTGGACACAATTAATCAATTGACAGATCATATATTGTCATTTATTATTGCTTAATAATAATAATAAAGATGCAAAATCCAGTTTAGATAACATTAGTGCTGTCAAACGATTAATCGCATACAAAATAAAAGTTTGTTTATCCGTGTATATTAATTATATATATATATATATATAAATGCACTCACATACAGTCTATATTTTGAATATATTTACATGTATATAGTTATGTTCCTATAATCCATGTTATATATATATATAAATATCTTTAATATACAAATATAATATATTTTTCTTAAATATATACATGCATGTGCGTTTTATAATTTATTAGTGTTTTTGTTCAAACTTGTATCTCGACGGTAAATTGCTATTTCGTGATCTACAACATGAAAGTGTCTAAATGAATAAATGTAAATGAACGAATCCCATTATAACATGTCCATGAAAACTGTAGAAACATTGGACTACAGGGCACTATTGTGTAGCAGCAAGCATCACGACAAATAAAATAACCTCGAGGTTGATCTATAAAAGTGTGTAATTGTATAGGGCCACATTTCTATATTAGCCTGGGGCCCTAATTAACTAAATCCGCCCCTGATTGGGATGAGACTGCAAATGCATTCTTTGTCACTAGATGCCGCTTTTGGAGCGTTAAAAGCTCACAAACATTGCTTTAAATTAAAACGACCATTTGGACCAATCACAGCCGATTAGCGTCACGCAAAGAAGGGGTTTGGAAAAGAGCAAATAAGGTAAAAAAATTAATGTATATTATAAAAAATATATATTTTTTGACCTCGCATGTATGTCAAGCTGTTGTTTTGTACTCCCAAAACCAAACTATGAACTTTTATAACCCATAACGGGGCACTTTAAAATAAAAACATGACGGTTGACGTCGCTCGCGCGCCGGGGGCGCTGCAGTCTCTCCGCGAGCGGAAGTGAGGAAGACGCGCGTGTTTACGTTCATTCTGAGCTTTCTGCGTGTTCACGGACCGCTGTGTGAAGTGTTGTCGGGATGGAGACTGTGCTAAACGGTGCCCGCGGCGCTCAGGCGCCCGTGGAGCTCATCACGGTCCATGATTTCTCGGAGAAGGTTCTGGAGCAGCTCGTTCATTTCCATGTGATGAAGCTGAGCGGCGGGTTCTTCCTCTGGATCGGGTCTAGCCCGCTTCTGTCCAATCTGGCCCTGGCCGTCAACAGTAAACACGTGAGTCCTGCATATGTATATAATCCCCGTCATAATCACACTCATACATTGTGTTTACATGTAGTAACATGGGGCGTTTAGTGTATGTTTACCGTGGTACACTTCCGGTAAATCAGTGGGCAGAGTCTTAGTTTATTATAAATATTTTAGTTTATAACTTCTTGATTAGTATTTATTTATTATAGTGTATTCATATTTTGAATTGGCTTTTATTGTTGTATTTTAATTTTTGTTTACGTTTTATTCATTTTATTATCAGAGGCAGACAGTAGTGACGTATTTTTGTTCAGCTTTAAAAGTGTAATATTGCACAAAATATTGCAAAAAAAAATAACAAAAGCATAATATTGCACTTTTTACTGTATGGAGGACCGCGAGTGCCACTTAAAAATAAAACGAAGAATCCGTTTATTAATTTAAGAATTCAAACATGAAAATCTATGTAAAATAAATAACTTTTTAAATGGACAAATTAATTGTCGTATTTAAAGATGTTTATTTAATTCGTGTTTTTAAATGTAGCTTAATAAAACAATACATTTAAAAATAATTTTTAAATGTATAAATAAAAAGGCAAATTTAAAACTGTTTATTTAATTCATGTTTTAAAACGTGGATTAATAAAGCACTATATAAATGCATCATTCATTAATTAATAAAAAAAAAAAGTACATTACTTTTTGCTTTTTACATTACATTAGACTAATTTTACATTACATATTACTGCACTATGGTTCATATTAAATATGATTTAATACTTCATTGCATTAGAAATCTAGTACTTTCTTACTCTTACTGAAGTAAAAGTAATTCATAGTTTCACTTAAGTATAAGAAGGTACTACATTTTTTATGTTCTTAAGTATTAAAGAAAAAAATAACTTTTATTTATGAAATATATTGCAGTAAAAGTATGACATTATGATTTTGAATGTAATGAAGCAACAGTTTTCCAAAGAAACACACTCGGTTTACTTGATTAAAGTAAAATACTTCACTACTGTTGATTATATTTAGATTCAATTAATACAATTTTTAGTTTTAATACATTAACAAGCAAGTTTTTTATATGATAGTGATATTTTATTTCAGCTGTATTAAACATTTGTTTTGTTTTAGTGAACAATAACAACACAAGTTTCATTATTTAATTTCATGCTTTTGTAACTTTTATATTTAGCTTGAATTTATTTTTATTAGTTTAGGTTTAGTTATTTTATTACTTCGATTTAAACCTAACTATTTCAGTTTTTTTGCCACGGCAACATTTCTAATTGTTTCAAGTTTTTAATGCAACATTTATAATTATATTAGATTTATTTAAATTAACAAATCAATAGTTTTAGTTTTAGTTAACTACACAAATTTAGTCTTTATTTTTCATTTTTGTATTTATATTTAGCTTTAAATAATTTTATAGCAGTTTTAGTTTTGGCCATTTTAATACTTCAACTTATGTATTTTAGTGATTTGCCAAGATTGAATGTTATTTTTTAATATATATATAATATTTATATTTTATTTCAGCTTTATTTCAATTAGCAAAAATAGTTTTTGATAGCTGTGTATGTGTATATATATATATATATTTTTTTTTTTCAATAACACCAGTTGCTGGGAGTATCTACTTCATTTTAATTTAAAGCAATACTGTATTTTTTGTCTTGTTAACAATCATTGTGTTATTGTCATTGATCTAAAATGCAGATGATGATGTTTGTTCCAGTTGTATTTGGAAGCTGAAGGTTCACAGATGAACGTGAGTGTTTGCTGCAGCTCATGTTTTGTGTTTGTTGTTGTTTTTCCCAGGATTCAATGCCTCTGTCCACGCTGGTTCTGGGAGACACGTCCGACACGACACCAAGCTCTCTCGCACAGAGACTCAGTAAGACCTGCTTTAACTGATCGAGTCAATTACAGAGACGTGTGATGTTCTAGCATTTATTCTTCTCTTTCTTTTCAGCAAAGAAGACCAAGAAACAGGTATTTGTAAGTTACAATTTACCCGTGACGGACTCTAATCTAGCGCTGCTGGTGGAGAACAGAATCAAAAAGGAGATGGAGCTTCATCCCGACAAGTTTTAAACATTTGCTCTTTTACCTGTTTGCTTTTCTGTACATAGTTCAATAAATCGAAAGCAAAAATATTCAGTAGTTACAATATTATTTAGTGTGGTACGTATCCAGTTATAAGCCAAATTTATGAAGGTTGTAGCAAAGACAAACTGGACTGGTCGTTTATTTTTTTTTATTTTTTATTATTTTAGGTTTTGTAAAACCTGGAAATGTAAGGGGGAGGGGTTAAAAATTTTAATTTCCAGACATTGAAAATTCATGGGAAGTAATTATTAGATACATTCCTTAAAAGTGTATGCAATTAAAATATAGTTTTTTCTATTCATTTATTTTTAAATTGTAAATTATTTTAGGTTTTGTCAAACCTGGAAATGTAAGGGAGGGGGGGGGGGCGATAATTAATTATCAATTAAATAATTTGTATTCAATTTTTCAATTTCAAATTTATAAAAAAATTTAATTGAATAAAAAAATTCAATTTCCAGACCTTGAAAAGTCATGGGAAGTAATTATTAGATACAGTCCTTAAAGGTTTATGCAATTAAAATATAGTTTTTTTTCTATTCTGTAATAGAAAAGAAATTGTATGTGTGAGCATTCAAAAAAGACACAGAAATAGAAATATATTGATCTCTGCACGCTTGTTTCTGCCGTATGATATTAAATAAAAAAGGTAAATATATTGTTATCTCACAATTCTGAGAAAAGTCCGATTATGAGATATGAATATGACAATTGCAAGAAAAAAAGTATGAATTTTGAGATTAGAATTAATAGGAAAATAATGAAACAAATGTATTAGCTATGTTACAATTGCAAGAAAAAAATCTGATTTGTAAGATAACAATTAACTTTTTTTTTATGTGATGTGACAAATGCAAGAAAAAGGTCTGATTTTTTAGATAAAAAGTAAAAAATTAATAGGAAAATTATGAATACAAATTATTAGCTATGTTAAAATTGCAAGATCTGAATTGTAAGATTTTTTTTTTAAATTATACAATATTTTTTTTATTCCATCAGAATTGTGAGATATTAACTCATAATATAAACAACTGCGAGTTTATAACTAACACAAAATTGTGAGAAAGTTTTTATTCCGTAACAGAAACCAGCTTCCATAAAACCCTGTTATTGAAATATGAGCAACACAATGTACTGTATTAAAAAAACGGTATTTATTTACAAGTACAATGACTTCAAATGGATTATTAACATGTATGAAATTCTCATTTAATCCTAATCGTCAAAAATGACACGTGAGAGTCAAATACAGAAGAATACACGAATCGCATTCATGCGTGTCCAGGTCGTGTTTCATGCCAAATCCACAATTATTTTATATTTTAAAAATACTTACGATTTCATTGCATCGTGACACATTTTATTTATAATTTTTAATATATTTTTTTATTCATAATTAAGTTTTTTTGGGGGGTTTTGTTTGTAATACATACCTACTTGAAAAATAAAAAATGTCACATTAAAATAATATTTTTGTGTCCTAAAAATAGGCTTAATTTTCTTTAAGAAAATATACTTGGCCATTTGTTTTCGTTGTTTTTGGGGTGAAATATGACCTGGATTTGTTGTTTATTTTGTGAGATTGACTCATATGTGCTTTAATCAGTATTATGGTGGATATTGATTCTGTGCTTATTTCTGATTATCACTATTACTCCTGCCATTATGAACGTATGTTCAGAGATAAATATAAATATATATATCACAGAATCCTATATAAACACACACACAAAACCTGCAATCACTGTTTAAACCTTATTAACGTCCTGGTATACGATTAAAGACGATTTTGTTCTTATTCAGTAGTTTGAGGATAAACAGGAGCTCTGTGATGTTCAAGTTACTCCACTGCTACTCTACACATTAATAATAATAATTGCTAAATATACATGAAAACAACCAGCAGCCCTTCTAGTGGTCGTGCTCCACGTCAGCCCGCGTTCACGTTTATGAAACATGTAAATGTCCGGGTCATATTTCTCACCAAAATAAATACATTCATAAAATTAAGCTTGTTTCTGCCCTCCTGCCAAATCACATTACCACAATAAAAATATTATTATCGTAATGCATATCTGCACGTTATAATCTTGTACTTTTTGTTTTTATTATTCTAATGATGTCATTGAATTCTCATTACTTTAATACAATGATGTTTTTACTTATCAGCATTTCAAAACTAAAAAATGGCTCGATGCAAAATATCATTTTTCTCCATCTATATTGTATTTATTTAGATTTTTGATGTGAAATGTGCCCCGAGACTCTTCCCTGTAATTGTGCTTATTGAGTTCGTGTTTGCATGTTAACCCTTGTACGTCCATAAGGATCTTTTTCTTCTTTTTTTGATCATTTTGAGTGTGTTAATGCAAAAGTGTAATTTTTATTAGAATCGTAATATTTCATCCTCATGTCCTTGCATAAATCTATTTTATACTAGGTACAAAAATAGTTGCACTCAGGACCTCATTGAAAAAAAAACTGAAATTAAAACTGCAATATTTAATCCCAGTGTTATTTAAGCACAAAATAATGCATTCTTTGTTAATAGGCTTTCACTCTGTTGGCAATTTTTACTATTTTTTAATTTCTTATGATTTTCTGCTTCTGCCTAAAAAAATTAAAATTGAATTATATTTAAAACTTTTTTTTTTAGCACTGCACAAAATAATGCATCAACATTAATGTGTTTGCTAATCACTGACTAAATACTAAGATTTTGTATTTTTTTTTTTTGGATATGGAAAATAATTAAATCTTTCATAAAAAATCAACAGTGGCGTTATATAAAGAAACTAGCATTTAAAGGGTTAACATCATGAAAATTACTTAATTTTTGGTAGTTTTGATCAAGACAAGATCTATGTCAGTGAAAGCTGGAAAAAAGATTAGTATATAATATTATAATTATTATTTCAAATTGATTTATTTTACATTTTTGTCTTCTAAGGACCTCTATGTAACTTTTTCAAATTTATTTATTTTGCATTTTTGTCTTCTAAGGACCTCTCTGTAACTTTTTTTAATTGATTTATTTTGCATTTTTGTCTTCTAAGGACCTCTCTGTAACTTTTTTTAATTGATTTATTTTACATTTTTGTCTTCTAAGGACCTCTGTAACTTTTTTTAATTGATTTATTTTACATTTTTGTCTTCTAAGGACCTCTCTGTAACTTTTTTTAATTGATTTATTTTGCATTTTTGTCTTCTAAGGACCTCTCTGTAACTTTTTTTAATTGACGCACAAGGGTTAAGAGCAGACCATTAAGTTGTGCTGTTGTTTTTGTTGTTTTGTTTACAGCCATCATCTGTCCAGTCGTGGTTTCACACACGTTCAGATTCATCTGGCCGACTCGTGATTGCTTTTCTAGTTTAGTGCAAAACAGACCAACTCAAAAAACCTGAACATAGTGAGGTGCACACGAACGGTGAACTTCATTCATGAAACGCGTTTCTTGCACTTAACCATTCCTACGAATGAGAAGAATTAGTGTTTTTTTAAACAATTTGTGCACATATTTTGTACACTTGTGTGTCATGAACATGGAAGCTTGTTTCCCCACAGGATCAAAACATTAAAAAAAAGTAATTGCAACTTTTTTTACATAATCACGAGGCATAAAAAGTCTTCTTTATAAGATATAAACTCGTAATTCTGACTTTTTATCCTAAATTAATTTTATCTCAAAATGTATACTTTATAATTCAGTCTTTACAAACTCACAATTCTGAGTTTCTCTCCGAATTGTGAGATCAGAACTCAGTTACTAAATTTAATTGTGACATTTTAACTCAAAATTCTAGCCTTTTTCTCAGAATTGCGAGTTTATATCTCGCAAAATTTAGTTGCAGTATCGCATTTTGCGATTCTCAGGTTTTATCTTTCAATTCTGAGATTTTTCTCTATTGTGAGTTTATATCTTACGATTGTGGCTTTTTTCAAAATTGCTACTTTATATCTTGCGATTCTAATTTTTCTCGGAATTGCGGCAATAAATCTTAACGATTTTCAGTTTTTATCTTGCGATTCTGACTTTTCTCAGAATTGCGACTTTAAATCTGGCGATTCTCTGTTTATGTCTTATGATTCTGACTTTTTCCCCAGAATGACGATTTGATATTTAGCAATTCTTACTTTTTTCTCAGAATGACGATTTAATATTTTGCAATTCTTACTTTTTTCCCAGAATGACGATTTAATATTTTGCAATTCTTACTTTTTCCCCAGAATGACGATTTTATATTTTGCAATTCTTACTTTTTCCCCAGAATGACGATTTAATATTTAGCAATTCTTACTTTTTCCCCAGAATGATGATTTTATATTTTGCAATTCTGACTTTTTTCTCAGAATTATGATTTTATATTTTGCAATTCTGACTTTTTTCTCAGAATGACGATTTTATATTTTGCAATTCTGACTTTTTTCTTAGAATTATGATTTTATATTTTGCAATTCTGACTTTTTTCTCAGAATTACGATTTTATATTTTGCAATTCTTACTTTTTTCCCAGAATTCCGAGTTTATATCTTGCAATTCTGAGTTTATATTTTGCAATTCTTACTTTTTTCCCAGAATTACGATTTTATATTTTGCAATCCTTACTTTTTCCCCAGAATGACGATTTAATATTTTGCAATCCTTACTTTTTCCCCAGAATGACGATTTAATATTTTGCAATCCTTACTTTTTCCCCAGAATGACGATTTAATATTTTGCAATCCTTACTTTTTCCCCAGAATGACGATTTAATATTTTGCAATCCTTACTTTTTCCCCAGAATGACGATTTAATATTTTGCAATTCTTACTTTTTCCCCAGAATGACAATTTAATATTTTGCAATCCTTACTTTTTCCCCAGAATGACGATTTAATATTTTGCAATCCTTACTTTTTCCCCAGAATGACAATTTAATATTTTGCAATCCTTACTTTTTCCCCAGAATGACGATTTAATATTTTGCAATTCTTACTTTTTCCCCAGAATGACGATTTAATATTTTGCAATCCTTACTTTTTCCCCAGAATGACGATTTAATATTTTGCAATTCTGACTTTTTCCGCAGAATTACGAGTTTATATTTTGCAATTCTGACTTTTTTTCCCAGAATTACGAGTTTATATTTTGCAATTCTGACTTTTTTCTCAGAATTATGATTTTATATTTTGCAATTCTGACTTTTTTCTCAGAATTATGAGTTTATATTTTGCAATTCTGACTTTTTTCTCAGAATTATGATTTTATATTTTGCAATTCTGACTTTTTTCTCAGAATTATGATTTTATATTTTGCAATTCTGACTTTTTTCTCAGAATTATGATTTTATATTTTGCAATTCTGACTTTTTTCTCAGAATTATGATTTTATATTTTGCAATTCTGACTTTTTTCCCAGAATGACGAGTTTATATCTTGCGATTCTGAGTTCACATCTTGTCATTCTGACTTTTCTCCAAAGTTCATATTCCACAATTATTATTATTTTACATAGAATTGCAAAAACAATTCTTAGAATTGCAAGAAAAAAGTCATAGTTGTGACTGTGAGAGAAAGTCTCAAATACCTTTTTTATATTCTTTATGCTGTGGTGGAAACAATCTCCCGTACATGACTGAAGTCTGCCGGTTCTTACTGCCAACGTTATTCTGTCCTTATAATAAATACCAAACATTTACCAAACATACAAAAAAACACATTCAAATCCGTGAAACTCCTCCATGAGGTTGTTGTTCGGTAGCGGGCGTCCGTAAAATACAGCTCCTTTCGCCGAACGCAAGTTAAAATAACATTTCCAGTTTATCCAATGTTAGTAATTTTGCACCGATGCTGGTTAACGAGGCATTTGACACTTTACCACGACATCAGTCGCGTTTCGCAGTTTAAAAAAAACGAGTAAAACTCGTTCTTGACAATCGTTCGGTCGTTCATGAAGTCCTCACGCCATTGGCTGTGCCGTTGTTAGGCACCGAGCCGTTGCCGGGGTTGACGACCTGGTGAAGGGGCGTGTCCTGAACGCGCGAATACTCCCGGACCTCGGTCCTGGCCAGTAGGTGGTGCTGTTCTCCGTGGAGGATGGGCCGCCGCAGAAGCCCCTCCCCCTCAGCGATAGTCTCAGGCAGCGGTTGGCCAGCGGTTTCCGGGAGCAACGGTATGCAAATGATGCAGAGCAGAGTGCAGCAGGTGAGGATCACGTGATGCAGGAAGAACCCCTTCTGATTATGGAGCTCCATCAGCGGCGCCGTTAGCATCCCGAAACCCGCGCTCGCTAGGACCAGACCCACACCTCCACCCCTGTTACGACACAGAGACAGCCGTCAAAACATCAGGTGATGATCAGGTGAATACTACTTTAGTTATTGTGTTTGCTAAATCAAGCTTGTGAGAATAAAGACATGAATGAATCTAAGGTTTCATTTGTTTACATTAGTTAACGATGAAATATAGTTTGACATTTACTAAAACCAGGGTTGGTATATTCAAACAAAAAATATAACCGTAGAATCTCATTTAAAATATTAACAAAATCTCTTTGGTAATACTTTACAATAAGGTGTCATTTGTTAACATTAGTTAATGTATTAATTAACATGAACACTACATTTATTACACTCGTTATTAATGTTAGTTAGTTGTTTATTCATGTTAGTGCATTATCTAATGTTAACAAACACAATTTGTGATTTTAATAATGCATTAGTAAATGCTGAAATTAATATTAATATTAATAAATTCTGTAGAAGTATCTTAGTTCATGTTAATTAATTAACCTTATTGTAAAGTGCATTTCTCATTTGTTTAGTTTAACTTGAGGTACTATGATAACTAAAGCTAAAGAAAATAAAGGGAATAATTAAAAAGTAAGTAAATATAGACATAAAAAAATAATAAAAATTACAAAAACACAAGATTACTAAAAACGTGAAAGCAAACCAATAACAAAATTTAATTAAAAATATTAATAGCAATTGTTTATTTTAACTTGAAATACTAAAATAAGGAACTAAAAGTAAAATGAACAAATAAAAGTTAATAGAAATGACAAAAGCAACAGAATTACTAAAGCTTTAAATAAAATTAATGTGAAAGCAGAAATTATAAAACAAAACCAAATTCAAAATATAAACAAGAACTACTGTATATTATTAATCGCTAAAACTAGATTTCTCCAATTAATTTAGTTTAACTTGAAGCACTGACATAACTAAAACTAAAATAAATACAAATTAATAAAAATAGAGATTAAAAAAATGACAAGAAAACAACATAATTACTAAAACTTCATCTAAAATGAAAACTAAAGTATTATACTATAGCGGTATATTAATGACACTAAAATAACACAGACTAATACATTAGTAAAATCAATATCTGTTAATATTATTTAATGGACCTAAGATAACTAATAAATAACTGTTAAATTAGCTAATTAAACTTGGTTTATTAAATTTAGTAATTGTATCAACTTACTGTTGTATTAGTTTAAATTAAAGTAACATTTAAAATGTATCAAAACTCATTTTAATTAGTTAAAATTAGTTTATTAAACTAATTGTGATGCATCTCGAAAACTAACAAAAATGACAAAACAACATAATCACTCAAATTTAATCAAAAATGTAAATGGAAATTAAAGTAGTATACTATAGCGGTATATTAATGACACTAAAATAACACAAACTAATAATTATTAAAATCAATATCTGTTAATATTATTTAATGGACCTAAGATAACTAATAAATAACTGTTAAATTAGCTAATTAAACTTGGTTTATTAAATGTAGTAATTGTATCAAGGTACTGTTGTATTAGTTTAAAGTAACATTTAAAATGTATCAAAACTCATTTTAATTAGTTAAAATTAGTTTATTAAACTAATTGTGATGCATCTCGGAAACTAATAAAAATTACAAAACAACATAATCACTCAAATTTAATTAGTATACTATAGCAGTATATTAATGATACTAAAACAACACAAACTAATACATTATTAAAATCAATATCTGTTAATATTATTTAAAGGACCTAAGATAACTAATAAATAACTGATAAATTAGCTAATTAAACTTGTTTATTAAATGTAGTAATTGAATCAGCTTTCTGTTGTGTTGAATTAGTTTAAATGTATTAAAACACATGAGAATGAGCTGAAATAAGTTGATTAAAGTGTTGACTGCTAGGAGCTCCGTGCGGTCTGACCTGATGACCGTCGGCGTGATCTCTGCGCAGTAGAAGATGCTGAGCGTGCTGACCGCATGAGACGAGAACATCCCGATGATGGAGAACGCGTACGAGAAGCGCTGGTTCAGCGTGTCCCGCAGAGCTACGACAGCGTAGACAATATATCCATATACACACAAACACAAACCTACAGTAACGTTCGAGTGCAGAGCGCTCTTACAGTCATTCCAAATCAATGACACAATTTATGCAAAAATGGGGTGATTTACTGTATATAGAAATGTGACCATGCAGCACAAAAGCAGTCTGGGATATATTTGTAGCAATAGCCAACAATACATTGTATGGGTCAAAATGATACATTTTCCTTTTATGCCAAAAATCATAGGATATTAAGATCATGTTCCATGAAGATATTTTGTAAATTTCATATCGTAAATATATATAAAAAATATTTTTTGATTAGTAATATGCATTGCTAAGAACTTAATTTGAACAACTTTAAAGATGATTTTCTCAATATTTAGATTTTTTTGCACCCTCAGATTCCAGATTATCAAATATTGTCCGATCATAACAAACCATACATCAATGGAAAGATTATTGATTCAGCAAAAATATTGACCCTTATGACTGGGTTTGAGCACAGACGCAGTCATAAGCAGCATGGGTATATTTGTAAAAATAGCCAACAATACATTGTATGGGTCAAAATTATTAATTTTCCTTTTTTTGCAAAAAATCATCAGGATATTAAGATCATGTTACATGAAGATATTTTGTCAATTTAATACCGTAAAAACATCAAAACGTAATTTTTGATTAGTAATATGCATTGCTAAGAACTTCATTTGAACAACTTTAAAGATGATTTTCTCAATATTTAGATTTTTTTGCACCCTCAGATTCCAGATTTTCAAATATCGTCCGATCATAACAAACCATACATCAATGGGAATATTATTTATTCAGCTTTCAGATCATATATAAATCTCAATTTAAAAAAATGGACCTTTATGACCGGTTTTGTGCTCCAGGGTCACATGTGTGCTCATGTTTGACGAATTTCATAAAGTTGCATATATAATTATAACCTAACTTTACCCGCTCCTGTAACGTAATATATTCTACTATACAGCAAAACTCAACTTATTGATTATCTCATCACAAAATATAACTGTATAATCATCTAGCTCTAATCTAACGAATGTAAGATATAATCAATACGATGATTTTCTGTGAAGATGCTTTTGAATAGAGTTACACATAAAACTAAACTGAATTTTATTTTATTTTTTCTCAAAAAGGAACATAAAAATCACAACATTATTCACAATTACTTAATTTACTGGCGTCCCTAATATTGTTGTCATAATTGAAATAAATTATCCTAACGCACATGTAACACTAGTGGGAAATAATATTTATATATAAAACAATATATTTATTTTTCTGAATAAATGTACCTTTTGTCAAAAAAAGTGTTTTTTATCACTTTTATTAAGAATTATGACAAATATGATGCATAATGCATAACTCTGAATGTTAAAACTATATTAGTAGAAATGAATAAGTATTATTGAAATTAAGATTATTTAATGCTGTAAAGGTTTTATTGTTCGTGGTAATTGCATTAATTAACAGAAATGTAAAGTGATACTATCCAGCAATAGTCATTTTTATTTATTAATTAAACTTATTTATTTAAATCTATACATGTGTTTATTTTAATCATATTTTATGTATTTATTTATTTTAATCTAATGTTTTATTTCTGTATTATTTTAATCTAATTTGTATGTATTTAACATTTATTTTATTTTAATCGAATGTTTTATTTCTGTATTATTTTTATCTAATTTGTATGTATTTAACATTTTATTTTAATCGAATGTTTTATTTCTGTATTGTTTTTATCTAATTTGTTTGTATTTAACATTTATTTTATTTGAATCAAATTTGTGTTTGATTAAAATAAATACATGCCTAAATAATAAATGTAAATTAGATTAAATGTGTTAATCAAGTGTTTATTTACTAATGCATTTGTAACATTTTAAATGACCTATAAATAAATTAAAATTTATGATATTATGTATCATTTATACCTGAAATATTTCTCATGTATTAGCAGAAATTAACATTTAATGCTGTATTTCATGTTAGCTAGTATTGCATTAACACTGCAATAACTGTGCATGATTATTAAAATGCATGACTTTATCATTGTTTATTCTCTTGTCACAATAATCAAGTAAGTAATGCATGATATTTGATCATCACCTGCATCGTGCCAGAGACTGTACTTGCCGATCACTGCATCAGGAGAGAGAAGACAGCGGTTAGTACGCGTTCAGAGGCGTTCAGAGAGGAGCTGTACTGTACGTACGGTTGAGTAATCCCAGCTGCAGCAGCGACGCCAGAGCCGTGATGATCATGAAGGTGAGCAGTCCTCCTCTCCGGCCGAAGCCGGACACCACCGGACACAGCACCACGCAGGACGAGACGGCGATCGCCGCTAACGCGTAATAGTGCAGGTGAGACGCGCTGTCCTCCAGAACGCTCGCGCTAACGCGTAATAGTGCAGGTGAGACGCGCTGTCCTCCAGAACGCTGCGCGCGAAGCAGTGATGGATGCCGTAGCCCGTCAGCCTGAGAGAGAGAGAGACAGAGAGAGAGAGGGAGAGAGAGAGGGGGAGAGAGAGAGAGAGAGAGAGAGAGAGAGAGAGGAGAGAGAGAGAGGGAGGAGAGAGAGAGAGGGAGAGAGAGAGAGAGAGAGAGAGAGAGAGAGAGAGAGAGAGAGAGAGAGAGAGAGAGAGAGAGAGAGAGAGAGAGAGAGAGAGAGAGAGAGAGAGAGAGAGAGAGAGAGAGAGAGAGAGAGAGAAGAGAGAGAGAGAGAGAGAGAGGGAGAGAGAGAGAGAGAGAGAGAGAGAGAGAGAGAGAGAGAGAGAGAGAGAGAGAGAGAGAGAGAGAGAGAGAGAGAGAGAGAGAGAGAGAGAGAGAGAAAGAGAGAGGGAGAGAGAGAAAAAGAGAGAGAGAGACAGAGAGGGGGAGAGAGAGAGAGAGAGAGAGGGAGAGAGAGATATATATATTTATCTATTTCATTATATTTTAGTCTAATTTTTTATTTACTTAATCTTTACTTCATTATATGATGTATTTATTTAAGTCTAATTTTTTATTGACTTATTTTAATCTAATGTTATGTATTTTATATATTTTATTTTAATCTTCATTATATATTTTATTTTAATCTAATTTTGATGTATTTATTTAAGTCTAATTTGTTTATTGACTTATTTTAATCTAATTTTATGTTTTTAATTCATTATATATTTTATTTTAATCTAATTTTGTTGTATTTATTTAAGTCTAATTTTATGTTTTTAATTCATTATATATTTTATTTTAATCTAATTTTGATGTATTTATTTAAGTCTAATTTGTTTATTTACTTATTTTAATCTAATTTTATGTTTTTACTTCATTATATATTTTATTTTAATCAAATTCTTTTTGCATTTATTTTAGTCTAATTAGTTTATTTACTTATTTTAATCTAATTGTATGTATTTACTTCATTATATATTTTATTTAAATCTAATTGTTATGTATTTATTTTAGTCTAATTTGTTTATCTACTTATTTAAATCTAATTTTATTCATTTACTTCATTATGTTTTATTTGAATATAATTTGTATTTATTTATTTTAGTCTTAATTTTTTGTATTCATTGTGATCGATGTTTTTATTTATGTATTATGTTAATGTAATTTATATTTCTTAATTTAAATTTGTATGTATTTATTTTAATCTATTTTTATGCATTTATTTTAATCTCGTTATTTTTTTTAATGTAATTTACATTTATATATTAAAAAAATATGTTTACATTTATTTATTTACTGTGAATTATTTTTCATTTTAATTTATTTGTATGTATTTATTTGAATACATTTTTATGCATTTATACATATTATTCTAAATTTGCATTTGAATCTAATTTATGTATTTGTTTATTTTAATCAGTTTTTATTTACAATTTTAAATAAATAAATATATAAAAAAATAATAATATTAATAAAATATTAAATGGATTAAAATAAATATATAAATTAAATTTAAAATAATTAATAAAATTAGCATAAAATAAACAAGTACATAAATAATACATCTAACAGTGCTATTCTATAAGAAGAAAAAATACAATAATGTACTTTAATAGAAACTAAAAATTTTCCATATAATCTGTAGAAGTATTTTTTCTGTATAAACTGGTTCTTAATAGAAGAAATGAAACGGATGCCTTTCACATTTTCTTAGCATGAATAATTATGATCATACTTGGTGACATATGTATTCTAGAAACCTCTGAATCTGAGCAAACACTGCATGCAACGCTTAAGATGCAAGTTTAGTGAAAGCGTGCTTTAAGTTCAGAAATGTCCTTCTTACCTGCTGAAGGCACTGAGAGATAAAGAGAGTACTAGTGAGATCTAATGTGCACTCACGAGTTAACGCACAGCACCACGGTGTTCTTCCACAAGTTTCTGGAGCTGGTGAGCTGCGTCACGCAGAACGTCTTCGGCTTCTGCTGCAGTTCAGTCTCCAGCTCTGCAAAACATCACCATCATCATCATCCTCCTCGTCCTCCTCGGGCTGCAGGTAAATCACTCACAGCACAGCGGTGCTCACCTGAGAGGATGCTGCTGGCGTCGGTGGCCGTGTCCACGCTGTTGCTGTGAGCGATGCGGTACATCTGTTGCTTGGCTCTATGATAATGCTGAGTGACCAGCAGCCAGCGCAGAGACTCCGGAAACATCCTGAGCAGAGAAACAGCAGAAAGATGCTTATTCTGAACACAAACTCAACACTTAAGGACATTGCACACTCATTGAGTCCGAGATTTCCACAATACGACCTCATGTTGTGTTTCATAAGACACCTGTAATAAATCAACAGCTGACATTTTTTTGATTAGACATGCTTTTTATGAACGCTGTTTTAATTGACCCTGTTTTTATATAAGAACAAAAGACATTAACGATTAAATCGCCTTCAAAATAAAAGTCTTGTTTACATAATATATATGTGTGTGTGTACTGTATATACTGTATTTGTTATGTACAGTATATACGTGCACACATGCATGCATATATTGCATAAATACATACACACGCATACAATACGACCTCATGTTGTGTCTATCACTGCCTCCGCAACTTCTGTCTGTCATAAAAAATTCGGCTTTCTGCGCTTTAGCAAGCATTTTGATAGGAAAGCATGACAAATACAAAAAATTAATAACTTAAAAAATGCATATGAAAATGTCAGACTCTGTGTGTAATGAGCTTTACACATAAATAGTCTTGTTTTCCCGTACAAACTTCTAAAAGTATTTTTTACAGGGTACTAAAATTTACAGGGTACTAAAAAGTATATTTTTTATTCAACATTAAATTTTTGTCAAATTGTGTATGTTTCGTGATTTCAAATAATTAGACAATTTCCAGAAACATTCAAAAACACTAAAATTAAATATAAAATAAAACAGATCTTAAAGATGATCTACAATCAGTGAGTTTACAATTAAAACAAATAAAAATATCTGTAACAAAATAATCTTGTTTTCCCTTTAAATTCAGGCTTTCTTAACCATAAACTTAATAAACATTTTTGAATAATATCTCACGTAATTCTGCTTTTCAAGTAAACGTATCTTGATTTAAAAAGTTTAGATGTTTGTTCTGGGAAACAAGACAGAAATACTGAATATGAAAATCATTTTTTGCAGTGCAGACACAAAGAGGCTGACGTAAAGCGATCAATCACGTGTTGTTTCGAGATTATTAAATGTGAAATTGATTATAGACTAGAATAATGAATCGGTGCAAAAATTATTTTTATGCAAACGGTTACAGAAATCACTTAAGTATATAACGGAAATGTGGTCAAAATATCTGTCTGTTCAAAATTCATAATTATTTCAGAGCCACGCTGCAAAAAAAAGACTAATCTTACTTAATATGTTTATCTGGTTTATAGTCAAAAATATAAACTAATTCTAAAATTAAGATGCATTTAATTGGTAAGCAAAACCAGAAATTATTTCTAAGCAAAATATCAAACTAAATTAAGTGCATTTTGCTTAAACCAAGAAAATTATATGCCAGTTGTGTAAATAAAATATTCGTAAAACAAGATAACTTTACTTACCCATGCAGATAATTTTACTTGTTTAAAGCTAAATGCACTTAATTTAGTTTGATATTTGCTTATAAACAATATCTTGTTTTGCTTACCAATTAAATTCATCTTAATTTAAGAATTGTTTAGAAATGTTTCACTAGAAACCAGATAAAAATACTAAGTAAGATTAGTCTTTTTTTTGCAGCGTGGCTGTAAAATAATTATGAATTTTAAGCGGACAGATATTTTAACCACATTTCCGTTATATACTTGTGTTTAAAATCATTTTTGTACCGATTCATTATTCTAGTCTATAATCTATTTATAATCTAACTAGAATATACACAGTAAAAAGTGATATGTTGACTTAATTTAAAATAATTGAGGAAACCCGTTGCGTTAAAATATTAAGTAAATAATAAAAAAAAAATAAGTTAAGTGAATTGTCAAGTTCACTTAACTTTTTTTTTATTATTATTATTGTTTACCTAATAATTTTCCTCATTTTTTTTTTAAGTTAAGTCAACTTATCACTTTTTACAGTGAGTTTAACAGGTGTTAAAATATTTAATAAGCCACAAACATTGTAAAATTCACATAATTTACTCCCGGTTTCACAAACCTAATCCCAGACTAAAATGTAAATCTGAGCGGTTTCAACTAAAAGACTGATCTTAATGTCAGTGCCTCTGTTTTGTCTCCAGATGCACACCCGTGTTGTTTTTTGTTTAT
This sequence comes from Schizopygopsis malacanthus, assembly GCA_027474115.1. Taxonomy (NCBI): domain Eukaryota; kingdom Metazoa; phylum Chordata; class Actinopteri; order Cypriniformes; family Cyprinidae; genus Schizopygopsis; species Schizopygopsis malacanthus. Next base: position 63,363,020 of record CM049864.1, on the reverse strand, counting down.
AAAAACTATTTAAGTGTCTTAATTGAACTACGGCCTAATCCTGGCTTAACCTAAGCCAGCGGTTCTCAATTCCAGTCCTCGCGCCCCCCCGCTCTGCATATGTCGTGTGTTACTCTATCGCTTCAGATGTTTGTTCTATTGGAACGTAAGTGCCCTGCGAAGTGGACATCACAGGATATTCCTTCATGATTCCAGTTCGAAGCGAACGTATATATTCCATTCAAAGTGCATTGAAGTGTGCAAGACGTGAATTAAAATTGTATATATTTACAATTAGAACAATCACAGGCTCAGCACCCACCTACTTCCACTCACTATTACAAACTTACATCCCCTCCAGAAGCCTGAGATCTGCTAGTGAGCGACGCCTCGTGGTACCATCACAGAGAGGCTCAAAATCACTCTCCAGAACATTCTCTTTCACCGCTCCTGGCCGGTGGAATGATCTTCCCACCCCCATCCGGAATGCTGGATCCCTGTCAATTTTCAAGCAGCAACTGAAAACTCATCTCTTTCAACTCTACTTGACTATATAAAAAAAAAAAAAAAAAAAAAAAAAAACATTTTTTCAAAATCTTCATCTTTCTCTCCTTCCCTTGCTAGCTTGTACTTATTTGAACAATGCCTGAGACTTGGTGTTATTGGCACTTCCTCTGTATGTTTGCCTCTTCAAGATTAATCGCTTTATGTACTCCCCAATTGTAAGTCGCTTTGGATAAAAGCGTCTGCTAAATGACTAAATGTAAATGTAAATGTAAATTTACAGAGGTATATGATGTCACACTCGTCCGTGCGTGAAGACGTCGCGCAGCGCAAATCCATGAATGAATGTTCAGAAATAAAGTAAACTTCAGCGGATTTCCCTGATCAGGGAGTAGGGAGCAATGGACCCTGTGTAGGGAGCAATGGACACTGTGTAGGGAGCAGTGGACCCTGTGTAGGGAGCAGTGGACCCTGTGTAGGGAGCAATGGACCCTGTGTAGGGAGCAATGGACACTGTGTAGAGCAATGGACCCTGTGTGGGGAGCAGTGGACCCTGTGTAGAGAGCAGTGGACCCTGTGTAGGGAGCAGTGGACCCTGTGTAGGGAGCAATGGACCCTGTGTAGGGAGCAATGGACCCTGTGTAGGGAGCAGTGGACCCTGTGTAGGGAGCAGTGGACCCTGTGTAGGGAGCAGTGGACCCTGTGTAGGGAGCAGTGGACCCTGTGTAGGGAGCAGTGGACCCTGTGTAGGGAGCAGTGGACCCTGTGTAGGGAGCAGTGGACCCTGTGTAGGGAGCAATGGACACTGTGTAGGGAGCAATGGACCCTGTGTAGGGAGCAACGGACCCTGTGTAGGGAGCAACGGACCCTGTGTAGGGAGCAATGAACCCTGTGTAGGGAGCATGTCAATCGGAACACAGTTCATGCACGGAGCACACTTCTAACGAGCTGATTATCTGAATCAGGTGTGTTAACAAAGAGAGACATGCAAAATATGCAGAGCGGGGGGGCGCGAGGACTGGAGTTGAGAACCGCTGACACTAAGCCCTGTCTGTGGAACCAGGCCCAGAGTTCAGGATTGTGTTGCCATGTATTTCTCTAGCGGTGTGCATCAGGATTGCTTTATTGAGCGTCTTCTTACCAGACGTAGGGCAGCATGAGCACAAACGGGGCGATGATGACGATCTGCAGGATCTGCCAATCACGGCACAGCGCCGCCAGGCCGGGCATCAGCAGCTGCCCCCCCACGATGATCAGGCTGGCGATCATGGTCATGGAGAAACGCCACGCCGGCAAACACAACTCGATCCCTGAGCAAATCACCACCGTTAGACACGCTCGCTCGTTATCACAACCTCATTAAACCACTGAAACCCAATCAACACAGAAGGAAAAACACTGATTTTCAGAGGGCTCTAATATTTTAACTGCTATTGCTTTTAATTAAAAAAAGAAAAAAATAATTAAGTGAATTTTTTTTTTTTTTGCAATTAATTTATTTTAGCTACTAACTATTTAGTTGACTAACTTTCAACTGTTTTTATGTAGCTAAAATAAATAGTTTGCAACCACTTACCTTAAAATTATTTAGTGTAATTAGTTCAGTGTATCCGGTTCTTGATTTCAGTTAATTATACATTGTTTTTAAGAAAATTAGACATGATTATTAACATTTAATTTAACCATTAAAACGAAAAACACAGAATTTAACTTTTAATTAAAATTGCAATTGTAGCTTAATAAACTGTTGTTAAATCATTTAAGTTTCCTGATTTCAATCAATGAGACATGTTTTTATGAATAAAATGTTATTGTAGCCATTAAAACTTTTAATTAATTTTAATAAACTTTTAATAAATTTTAATTAAAAAAACAGAATTAAACTGATTTCATAGGGCCCTATAATTGTAATTTAATAAAATGTTGTTAAATTATTTAAGTTTCCTGTTTTCAATTAATTAGACTTTTTTTATTAATAAAATTACATTTAGTAATTCAAACGAAATTATTTTAAAAACTTCAAAATATAAAATGGATTTCATACGACCCTAAAAATTTCATTGTTGTTACACTTTTAATAATCTGTATGCGATTTAAATTAGTTAGACACGTTTTTGATTACTAGAATTAAATTAATCGAATCTAAACTAAGCAAATTTAAAAAGAAATACACAAAAAATAAAATAAAAATTTTGGGGGGAAAAATGGATTTCAAAATTGTATTTTATTTAATACACTTTTGTTAAATTGTATAGGTTTTTTTATTGCTAAAATAATTTAATGTCACCATTAAAACGAAATCCAGAAAAAAAAATTATGAATTGCATGGAATTTGAGAAAAATAACAGTTTAATTTCAATTCATTAGAATTATTACATTTATTATTTATTACAATTATTACATTTAAA
>CM049864.1:63347629-63355129 GCA_027474115.1 Schizopygopsis malacanthus | reverse complement strand
ATCTTTAACATCTGAAGAATTCTGTTTCACAAAAGCTTCTTTGAAGGTTCTTCAGATTATAAAAAGGTAAGAAAGAGATGATCTTTGACTGAATGATTGTTTGTGGAACCAAAAATGGTTCTTCTGTGGCATCGCTGTGATGAATCTTTTAAGCACCTTTATTTTTAAGTGTTAATTTTAACAAGTTTATTACAAAATATGATGTAACATGTTTAAAAAAAACTATAAAAAATACTTTTGTGATATTATTTTCATGTCAATTAAGAACATTATTTCTTACTAAATATATCACAAAACAAATCAAAATTGCAATTAGGTATAAAAAAAATGCATTTATTGAAATTTGAAAATATTTATGCATGGTAGTATTTTTTTATGTATTTAAAATGTTTACATTTTTTCAATATAACTTATTTTTATTGTAATACAGTACAAATCAAAATTCCAATTAGGTAAAAAATGCATTTATTGACATTTTAAAATATTTATGCATGGTGGTAGTATTTTTTTAACATGTATTTAACATTTTTGCAATATAACTCCTTTTTATTGTAGTACAGTAAAAGCAGTTTTCGAAATACAATTGAGAGTAACGAGAAATAGAAATAAATACAGTAATATTTCACCCTAAAAACAAATATACATTTTACCATCATTGTATATAGTTTCAATAAATGCATATTATTTTTACACATAATTGTAATAAATTATGCTTAACTGACATAAAAATATTATTAAAATTCACTGATTCACAAATTGGCTTTACTGTATTACAGTAAAATACTCCAATACAATAATTGAAATAAGCATATATATATATAATATTATTATCATGTAAGTATTATATAGCTACAATTAATGCATTTATTTTCCAGTTTTACATTCCAGTAATAAAAATAGTTTTAATGATAATAAGGGTGAGAAATGTCCTTAAATGACATTAAAATATCACAAAATGAAACATCTTTATATATATGTAAAAAAATATATAAAATATATATACATTTTATTGTATTGGAGTATTTTACTGTAATACAGTAAAGCCAATTTGTGAATCAGTGAATTTTAATAATATTTTTACGTCAGTTAAGCACATTTCTTACCACTATTTATCATAACGAGATATATATTGTATTACAATTATGTGTAAAAATAAATGCATTCATTGAAACTATATAAAATAAGTATGATGGTTAAAATGTATATTTTAATTTAATCTGATTTACATTCTTTTATAGAGTATTTTATTGTAATATAGTAAAAACAATTTGTGAATTTAAATTAGAATTAAACTAAAAGAATCCAGGTGCATTACAATAATAAACATTTGGTGGTGAAATGCACACAAATATCATGAAAAATAATGTCACAATGCAACAAATAGGTTTTATTCTCTTAATGCAAAATATAATTAATTTCTCATTTCTTTTCAGACGGAAAAAGAAAGAGAAAATCCAAGTTTATGCAGTATACAAGCACAAAAGAAACAGGGCCTAACATACAAAATGCATAACAAAACTCTTACATGACTCACTCCACAAGAACATTGTGTTTGCAGCATTGAAACATGACAATTACGATGACTAATGTCATTAGAAATTGCACTGCCGAGTTTACAATGAGCAATAAACTTCTAAAGCTAGAAGTGAACAGATATCGTCTCTCCTGCAGAGTCGTCACATCGTCAGAATGCTTCATTAGCATTTGTTTGAGCGGCCGGCAGCGTGAATGAAGCTCTTTAACACACTCAGTGAAGACACAAGGCTATCGGTGTGAGAAAGGTCATGCAGGTCACAGGACATCAGGCGTCCGGTTACTCGACCAAAGACTGAGAAAAACATCCAGACAGGAACGCAGGGCTTTATCTCAGACGCACAGATCAAGTACTGAGTCTGGAGGAAAGCGTGTGCTCGTTAGGGCTGAACTTATGGATGCTTGTTTACACCACAGGATAAGAAGTCAAAATATAATTGCATTTTTTTTTTTTTTTTACAATTCAGCCTTTTTTTCCTCACAATTCTGAAAAAAGTCACAAATTGTGAGATATAAAGTCATTTTTAAGATATCGGAGTTGTGAAAAATAAATACAGTTGGAAGAGAAAAGTCAGAATTGTAGGAATTTTAAGATCTCGCAAGTTTATATCATAAATATGAGTTATATATCTCATTTGTATCTCGTAATTCTAGTTTATTTAGCAATTCTGACTTTATATCACAATCCTGAGTTTGTATCGTAAATTCTGAGTTTATATCTCGTAATTCTGAGTTTATATCTCGTAATTCTGAGTTTATATCTCGTAATTCTGAGTTTATATCTCGTAATTCTGAGTTTATATCTCGTAATTCTGAGTTTATATCTCGTGCAATTCTGAGTTTGTATCGTGCAATTCTGAGTTTGTATCGTGCAATTCTGAGTTTGTATCGTAAATCCTGAGTTTATATCTCACAATTCTGAGTTTATATCTCGCAATCCTGAGTTTGTATAGTAAATTCTGAGTTTATATCTCGTAATTCTGAGTTTATATCGTGCAATTCTGAGTTTGTATCGTGCAATTCTGAGTTTGTATCGTAAATCCTGAGTTTATATCTCACAATTCTGAGTTTATATCTCGCAATCCTGAGTTTATATCTCGCAATCCTGAGTTTGTATAGTAAATTCTGAGTTTATATCTCACAATTCTGAGTTTATATCTCGCAATCCTGAGTTTGTATAGTAAATTCTGAGTTTATATCTCACAATTCTGAGTTTATATCTCGCAATTCTGAGTTTGTATAGTAAATTCTGAGTTTATATCTCGCAATTCTGAGTTTGTATCGTAAATTCTGAGTTTATATCTCGCAATTCTGAGTTTGTATCGTAAATTCTGAGTTTATATCTCGCAATTCTGAGTTTGTATCGTAAATTCTGAGTTTATATCTCGTAATTCTGAGTTTGTATCGTAAATTCTGAGTTTATATCTCGCAATTCTGAGTTTATATCTCACAATTCTGAGTTTATATCTCGCAATCCTGAGTTTATATCTCGCAATCCTGAGTTTGTATAGTAAATTCTCAGTTTATATCTCGCAATTCTGAGTTTGTATCGTAAATTCTGAGTTTATATCTCGTAATTCTGAGTTTGTATCGTAAATTCTGAGTTTATATCTCGTAATTCTGAGTTTGTATCGTAAATTCTGAGTTTATATCTCGCAATTCTGAGTTTGTATCATAAATTCGGAGTTTATATCTCGCAATTCTGAGTTTATATCTCGCAATTCTGAGTTTATATCTCGCAATTCTGAGCTTGTATTGTAAATTCTGAGTTTATATCTCGCAATTCTGAGTTTATATCTCGCAATTCTGAGTTTGTATCGTAAATTCTGAGTTTATATCTCGTAATTCTGAGTTTGTATCATAAATTCTGAGTTTATATCTCGCAATTCTGAGTTTATATCTCGCAATTTTGAGCTTGTATCGTAAATTCTGAGTTTATATCTTGCCATTTTGATTTTACATTGCAATTCTGAATTTATATCTTGCGATTTTAAGTTTAGATCCTGTAATTCTGTGATAATTCTGAGATAATGTGGTAAAAGACTTTATAGGAACTAGTTCAGCATGAGAATTACATGCATCATTTATACACGATGATTTGGTGTTTATGCAATTCCGAGTTTATATCTCACAATTATTAAATGTTTCTCAAGTCTGAATTGTGAGATAAAAAGTCACAATTACCTTTTTTTTTTAATCCATAGCGGAAACTGGCTTCCATATGAAATAGCAAACTTCTGTGCAAACCGAAATGTGCATTGAGCTCTGAAAGGAAATGTGTGAGGTAATAATATGATAAAAGCCTTTACTGGAACTAGTTCTGTGTGAGATTCACATGCGGCGTTCAAAGACGTTTATTTGGAGTCTCAGCAGCACAAATGCAAATCTCTCAAGAGTTTCACAGGATGATTGTAACTTCAAAACTGTTTTTGCAATCTGACAAACTGTTTTTTCAGACTTTAAGAGGAATTGTGCTGGCATTAGTTTTCAGGCCTCAGCGTTATCTCTCTGTAAGCTGGGGTGAGCATTTAAACAGTTATCTGCTCCAGTCTGGAGGGTGTGACGCTGAACTATCAGCCTGATATACATACTGTAGGTGAAGTGATATGCTCACGAACCCGTTGACACTGCTGTTTAAATACTTCATTTACTTAACCATCAGTGATCAATGCAACCTTTCAATTCCTTGATCCAACACCCTATTGAGTAAAACCTTGCGAATTAAATGTAAATCTGCAAAGTGCATCAAATAATCAGCTGATTTCATGCTACACTTTACAGATTCAACGTGCATCTTCAGTCATGTCAGTGCATGATTGGTAAGGCCTAAATTAATTACTTTTATGTGATTTATCATCAGGAGGAGATGGTTTCCTAGTCAACACATCATGCACAGCATGCATCCATCAATCATTTTAGGTCCTATATTTTCCCTATGCATTGCATAGATTCCTCTTTTTAAAGGAATAGTTCGCCCACAAATTTTTTATTCTGCCGTCTTTTGTCAGTCTGTCATTGGAAAACTGTCTTGAGTACTGAGGTCTATCACTCAAGACCAACAATATGCATGTTAAATGTGTAACATCGGCTCGCTCGTTTGCGGTGCATTGCCAAGTACTTGCATATGTATGTTTGTGGCCTGCTGTCGAGCTCCAAAATAACAAAAAATATATAAAAAAGAGAGAGAAAGAAAATAATACAGAAGGAAAGAACACAATAAAAAATGTAATAAAATGATGGAAGCTTATTTCGGTCTTGATTATGAGATTAAATGAAAAATATCCTATGATATTTTATGCAAAACAGAAGACTTTTATCTCATGATTGATAATTATGAGATGGTCAAAATTATGAGATATATAATAACAATTTTTGCATAAAATATCATAAAACAAAGTCAACATTTTTAGAAAAAGTAGAAATTCTTAAATTAAAAAGTCATTTAATTTTGACATTAAAAGTCATAATTGAGACGTAATAATGAAAAGTCGAAATTATGGCAAAGTTTAAGTCTTTTGTTATAATTTTGACTTTGTATGTCATAATTGACTAAGTAAGTATGTAACTAAGTATGTCATAACTTTGACTCGTCAGAATTAAGATTTAGTGTCATGTCATAATTTTTACTTTTTTTTCTCACAATTTCGACTTTTAATCTATTATGTATTTGTATGTCAGAATTACGACATTTCAGGCCATAAGTACAACATACCAAAGCATGAATGGACTTCCATATAAAATTCGGTTAAACGGGCCTAACTTTAAGCTAAAATCTTCCTCTCTGCAGCGTTTTCGCAGCTCAACCGCCCCAGTCCCCATCCACTTCCACTGTACAGAAAAGAGCAGCGTAAACATTTGGTTAAACTTCTTTTTTTTGCATTCCAGCTGTAAAAAGAAAGTCATATGGGTTTAGAAGGACACGAGGGTGAATAAATACGACCGATGATGAAATTTTCATTTTTAGGTGAACTATTCCTTTAAATGGTAGCTTTTCATTCACCTTCCAAGGGCACAATTTTGACTCATGAGAATTATGATTTAGTGTCATTATATCATCATTTCAACTTTTTTCCTATGTAGGCTATTTGTATGTCAGAATTATGACATTTCATGCCGCAATTACAATTTACCAAAACATAAATGGGCTTCTGTTGTGGAATAAACAGAACTAAATTTAAGCTACAATCTTCCTCTGCAGCGTTTTCGCAGCTCAACCGCCCCAGTCCCCATCCACTTCCATTGTACAGAAAAGAGCAGCGTAAACATTCAGTTAAATCTCTTTTTTCGCATTCCAGGGGTAAAACAAACTCGTTAGGGTTTATAGAAGGACGCGAGGGCGAGTAGGCCTACTACATACGACCGATTCTAACCGATGACGGAATTTTCATTTTAAGGTGAACTATTCCTTTAAATAGTAGCTTTCCATCCGCCGGAGGGAATCCTTTCCAAGGGCATCCATCAGAGCATCTTACCTTGGTGACTACATTCTGCTGCAGTCCTGACTGCAGCTCAAACCGCCACTCAGAGCACATGCACGCCGTTCCGTTGCTGCCCTCGGTGGCGGCGGCGTCGTCGTTCCCGGTCGCGATCAGATCCAAGATCTCCCAAGCCGAACTCGTTCTGTTCTGATCCAGACGGACGCACTTTCTGACCGGTTGACCGAGCAGAAAGTGATCCGAGAACTGGCTGAACGAGATGAGGAACGCCGGGATCCACGTTAAAGCCACCAAGCGCCGCTGATACCTCCCAAACCCGCCGAGGACCGGCAGAACCACCGTGTCCACCTGCGAGAGCCGCTTGTGCGGCTCTGACTGCGACACACTGCCGTTCTCCGCCGGTGATGGGTTGAGCTCATCCAGCTGAACCGCATCCATAGCGCGTCGGTTTGCACGGAGGGTCTTCTTTGTCTCAAAATCACACTCACACACGCCGAGGTTCGGTGTAAATCCGGTCTGAACGGAACCCACTTCGAATCCGAGCTATGATAATCCAGCGGGCGCGATGATGCGCAAGGAGCCCCATAAGGTCTTTGTCGAACCCGGTGGTCACAACGCCATCACCGCGCTGCAGGATGCCCAGATCTGCGCGTCCGTGCCCGGTGTTCTCCAACAGGTCCGCAGGTAGCGCACAGGTGTGGCCCGCGTATCCATGCTTGAATCCCGCTGTACTCACATCAGGGATGCTGCTGAGCCGATCCCACGCAGCGGCCGCGCACTAGCTCATAAATAACCCCTAAGTAGCGAAGGCTTGGTCCCTCAGCGCGCCGTTTGCACCGGCGATCGCGCACCGCACGCCTCCAAACGCAAGATCCGCCCTCTTCGCATGAGCTGTCCTCCGGTGTGTGTGATTGGACGAGCGCAACAAAGAGCCTTTGTGTGGCATCTGCCCCCCATGAGCTCAGGGCAAAAACACTTCAGTGGCCTTCTTCTGTATTTATTTGTATTCTATGGTTAGTGTTATCTGTATGCAGCAAGGGTCTGACGCATTTTCTCTGTATGTGCTGTACATGTGGCAGAATTAACAATAAAGCACACTTTGACTTCTTCTATAATTAGAGCTCGTTTAACTTAAGCGCATTTATATCCAGTTAAAAACAATACTCAAAAACCTCACATTCGGCTAGTATTCAAGTGTCACTTATTAATATTGTATTATAATAATGTAATATATTTGATAGTATAATGTGCATGGGATATATTTTATAGTATAATGTGCATTATGTATATTGTATATTATCTTGTCAAATAGATGCATAAATAAATGGACATGAAATATTGATTTTTTAAAGTTATTATAATGTTAGTAAAAAGAGTGCAGAGTGTCAAGGAACATTATATTATATTATAGCGTATTACATTATAATATGTATGAATACTTTATAATATCTTGCCATAAAAATAATTAAATAAATGAACATTCAATCTTGATTTGAATTTAAATGATGTTATTATGTGAGAAGAACGAGGG
>CM049864.1:63317629-63337629 GCA_027474115.1 Schizopygopsis malacanthus | reverse complement strand
GTCTTTCCTCAACACAATGTGTAATGATGTCGTCTTCCATGTCACAACCACACATGTGTAGAATAGCTGAAGGACGCTGCTTATCATTGTCGAGGCTGTTCAATAAAAACTAGAATCATAGCTGCTGAAACAGGGAGAAATAACAACAATACAATAAAGAAATAAATACAAAAAAGGTTAAAAAAACTAAACTAAACAGGACAAAACACAACAGAATTACTAAAACTTTATCCAAAATTGTAGTGAAAACAAAAAGTATAAAAATTAAATCTACTGTACAGTACTTCAAAATATAAATAATATACACTGTAAACAAAAATCCTGTTGTTTTATCCTGTGTGTGTGTGTGTGTGTGTGTGTGTGTGTGTGTGTGTGTGTGTGTGTGTGTGTGTGTGTGTGTGTGTGTGTGTGTGTGTGTACTAAAACTTTATCCAAAATTGTAGTGAAAACAGAAAATATAAAAATTAAATCTACTGTACAGTACTTCAAAATATAAATAATATACACTGTAAACAAAAATCCTGTTGTTTTATCCTGTGTGTGTGTGTGTGTGTGTGTGTGTGTGTGTGTGTGTGTGTGTGTGTGTGTGTGTGTGTGTGTACTAAAACTTTATCCAAAATTGTAGTGAAAACAGAAAATATACAAATTAAATCTACTGTACAGTACTTCAAAATATAAATAATATACACTGTAAACAAAAATCCTGTTGTTTTAACACAAATTCAGGCAGCTCTGATTGCAAGAATTATTTTGTAACATACTGTAATAATGTCAATTATAATTAGTTTTGCCCTCTAAACTGTACATTTAACAGTATTTTACTGTAAAAAATAAATTCATTTCCAGTTAGATCTTTACAGTTTCCCCTTGTGTCTATTACGGGAACTTACTGTTAACCTATTAACAATTGTTTTTAAGTTTTACGGTTACAAATAAAATCTTTTTTTTTACAGTGCAGTAGTATATCAAATTAACCAAAAATACTAATACATAAATAAAACTGATGACGCATCACACATAGGCAGCAGAGGAAAAAATATAAGTGCAATCTGTCACAATTCAAACACTCTGTCAATGATCAAACATCTACAGTAAAATCAAACGTCTACCGTAAGATGAGCAGAATACACGGCTTCTGAATGAATGCATGGCAATATTCGTTCTATCATAAGCATGTAATTCCAGCATCTACCAGCTTAACAAAGGCCATCGGAAATACTGCGCACACACTGACCAGCACTAAACACAACATGTGTATTCATGTCTGCACGTGTTCAGATCTCTTCAGTCTGTGTGGATCGGTGTATGTGTGCAGTTTTAAGGGATAATGACTGATCTAATATGCAAATAAACCAATGGAAACTGGCCTGTAGAGCAGCTGCACACCACACAAATGAGCAGCATGGAAATAATACTGGAATCAAACCATCAACAATATAGACGAGACAAAGCAACTGTGCAAACGAGCCTAATTGAATTAGCTAATTACCACCGCTTGCTCGTACGAGTTGTATTATCATGCATCATCAGTTTCATCTGTAATTAAAAATGGTCAGAAAGTACAATGCAAGCTTTTTACCACAGGTTGAGTATTTAATATTAAATATTTAAGCAAGTCATTAAAATGAAAGTTTGATAAAAATAAATAAATCTATTGAATATTAAAAACACTGCTGTTTTTGGTTCCAATGGGAATATATAGAATATGTATTTCTCTCTGAAACTGATGATTTATAAACTGATCACTTCCAATTAATATCACTTCTTTTAAGTTTCAAATATGCATAAATATATAAAACAACAACATACTTGTTGGTAATAACTGTGCATGCTAATTTATGTCCTCAGATAAATTGAGAAAAAAACATTTTTTTTTTTTTTTTTTTTTTAGTTTGATCTATAATTACATTCAAAATGGTCAAAAGAAAGATGTTTTATATATGAAAAATTCATATTTACAGTATTGTATGATTGATATTTTAATCTGAAAGTGAAGGTTTACACACTGTTTATTAGTTATAGATCACTTATTAAATTCTAATGTACTTTCCTCCAGACAATAAATGAAGTGGAGCTGGACATCATCATTGTGAGACGAATACAATATTCTAGTGCGCTTTAAACAAGATCTTATATGAGTCCACACGTCTGAACATGTCCAAAGAAACCCCCAGTTTGACCATGCGCTGCTTTTGTCACATTAATAACCAGTGTCGGGGAAAGATACTTTTAACAGTAATCGTTACAATATTGCGTTACTCTCTAAAAAAGTAACTAATTACGTTACTCAGTTACTTTTTATGGAATGGAATGCGTTACGTTACTTTTGCGTTACTTTTTAAATATGAGCAGGGCTTGATTGTTTGTTTTTAATACAATAAGTTATATTTATATCAAATATAAAAGCTTTCACACCAAAAAGTGTCCTGAATAAACCTCAGACTGAAGGACGAGTAAATCACGTCTGTACAGAAGAACACAGGAGAAGTTCAACACTCTTCAGCAATAAAACACAATGATAGTTTATCTAAAGTCATGTTTATTATTATTATGATTGAACTGATCATCAAAGATCAGAAAACACATCGGTTAATAAAATGAGATTAGATATATTTGTGTTGTTTAACATATTTAATTATTGCAGGTTTGCGTCATATTCTGAGTTTGTATTTCACTGTTTTAATTCATTTTGATGAATACTGAATCTGTTTTTTGTGAGTGTGATGAATTAATACACATTCATATTTAGTCTACTACAGTAAGATCATGTTCACACGGCGCACTGTCATCAATAAATGGAGGAAAAGTAACTCAGATATTTTCTAGTAAATTAAAAAGTAATGCGTTACTTTACTAGTTACTTGAAAAAAGTAATATTATTACGTAACTCGTGTTACTTGTAATGCGTTACCCCCCCGACACTGGTAATAATGCTGCTTGAGTCTTGGGAACGCCGGACAATGGTGTGACAGAGAGAGGCCAGTTCAACCCGAGGATCAGGTGACACGAAACATGATCAGTCTCTCTCTCTCTCTCTCTCTCTCTCTCTCTCTCTCTCTCTCTCTCTCTCTCTCTCTCTCTCCTCTATCGCTCTCTCTCGCTCTCTCTCGCTCTCTCTCGCTCTCTCTCTCTCTCCTCTCTCGCTCTCTCTCTCTCTCTCTCTCGCTCTCTCTCTCGCTCTCTCTCTCCCTCTCTCTCTCTCTCTCTCTCTCCCTCTCTCTCTCTCTCTCTCCCTCTCGCTCTCTCTCTCTCGCTCTCTCTCTCTCTCTCTCTCTCTCGCTCTCTCACTCTCACTCTCTCTCTCTCTCTCTCTCTCTCTCTCTCTCTCTCTCTCTCTCTCTCTCTCTCCTCTCTCTCTCTCTCTCTCTCCTCTCTCGCTCTCTCTCTCTCTCTCCCTCTCTCTCTCTCTCTCTCTCTCTCTCTCTCTCTCTCTCCCTCTCTCTCTCTCTCTCACTCTCTCTCTCTCTCTCTCTCCTCTCTCTCTCTCTCTCTCTCTCTCTCTCTCTCTCTCTCTCCTCTCTCTCCTTCACAGAATAATGGAGAGCGTCTCTTATCCGGAGGGTCTTTCTGACTCACTTCCTGCTGAAAGAAACACAACTGCATCCTCCTGAGATTCCTCCAATCACACATTTACACATGCTGCCCTCGACACAATGAAGCTGCTTCAAGAGGATTTCCCCAGACAGACCATAATAAACCAGCACAGGCTCTCAGTGCAGTTATATGTCATGGGTGCTTGCACAGAAACTTCTCTTGGGTTTCCAGGCATGTCACTTCCTGTCTGCATGTTCGTATGGATGCCACTTCCTGTCTGCGATCTGTCTGAACTGAGCTTCAACACAATAATGAATGACGTGATAATCAGGTTACATGGCAAACTGTTATACTTACAGGCTTAGTGAATAGAATTATCAACAGCTATGTTGATTAAAACAGATTAATGAATTGTTGGAGTGTTAAAAGTAATTAGAAATACATCTTTCCAACAGGAGCTGATTTGATTGCTTTAACTTAATTCCATTCCAAACTCTTACAAGAGCATTCATTGATTACGTTTGTATTCCAGCTCACTTAAAAGGACCTGCAAATGCACTTCTGAACGTACAAATGAATTCGTATTTGATGAATTCATCTGAGCCCATAAATATGCATGCATCATAATAGGAGTTGTATTTATAGTTTTATGCATATTGTTGAAAATGTAAAACAGGTGCTTGATTAAAAGTATATTTTTCCAGTTTTCAGTGCATCAGTCTTTAACTTTATCAGTTTGACAAATATTCAGTGGTGCCAAAGCACATGTTGGGAAAAGTTTGCATTGCACTTTAAAAATAAATACTAATTAATTACACAGTTTAAAGTTGATTTAAACACTTTTTATTGCAGTTCACTTAAAAGGAGCTGCAAATGCACCAACAGTTTATTGTTTATGATTTTTTCCTGAGCTCATATATCTACATGCATCATATAGCAACAGTTTTAAGTAGTTTTTGTGCGTTTTTTGGTGTGCATATTTTTGAAAAGATAAAAACAGGTGCTTAATTAAAAGTATATTTGTTTCCAGTGTGTTCAGTATGCAAGAGATTTATGAAGTGCATCAGTCTTAAATATTCAGTGGTGCCAACATGCATGTTGGAAAAAGTTGCATAGCACTTTTTTTTTATTACACTCTTACAAGTACAAAGTTTATTTAAGCACTTTTTATTGCAGTTAAATAAAAAAGAGCTGCAAAAGCATGTATGAAAGCGCAAACATCCTGTAAATGGTTTATGTATTCATCAGAGGTCATAAATCCGCAGGCATGATAATTAGCAACAAGTAGGTGGTTAAAATAGTCGAGTGCAGAATGTGATGAAGTCGTCTCTCAGGAACGCCTCTGGTCACGCGGGGGAGGGAGGGAGGGTTCAGTGGGCGTGGCTTAAGATCCTAAACTGCGCTCTCGCGCGCGGAGAAACGCCTCTGGTCACGCGGGGGAGGGAGGGAGGGTTCAGTGGGCGTGGCTTAAGATCCTAAACTGCGCTCTCGCGCGCGGAGGAACGCCTCTGGTCACGCGGGGGAGGGAGGGAGGGTTCAGTGGGCGTGGCTTCAGATCCTAACCTGCGCTCTCGCGCGCGGAGGAACGCCTCTGGCCACGCGGGGGAGGGAGGGAGGGTTCAGTGGGCGTGGCTTCAGATCCTAAACTTCGCTCTCGCGCGCGGGGGAGGGTTCAGTGGGCGTGGCTTCAGATCCTAACCTGCGCTCTCGCGCGCGGAGGAACGCCTCTGGTCACGCGGGGGAGGGAAGGAGGGTTCAGTGGGCGTGGCTTCAGATCCTAAACTTCGCTCTCGCTCTCGCGCGCGGAGGAGCTGGTCTGGACTGCTGCTGGATTGATCTGAGCTCAGCTTCGCGTTGAATCTCCGCCGTTGTTCGCAGTCATGAGTATGAACGGCTCGCAGCGCGGTCTCAACATGATGGGCCGCCGCACCGGATCGCGCAGCGAGCTTGTGGCGCAGCGGGGGAATAATGGGTTCAGTCAGGAGTATGTGGAGCGATACAGCCACAGTCTCTCCAGAGGCTCGACGAGCGCCGGCCAAGTGTGAGTAAACACCTGCTACTGGCGCGTGTACTTTCTGTCTTCTGCTGCTTACTTTTACTTTCTTTCGGAAAAAAATCTCAATTTTTGTTTGTGAAAGTTTCAGCAAGTTATTCAAAAGCGTTCATTACAAAACAAACATAATGCTAACACAATGTTGCATATTTATATTGTTTAAAAGTATTTAAAAATAGTTTAAAAGCACTATTATGTAACATGGACACTAATGTTAGTATTTGTAAGTATTTTTTATCGACTGTTTTTGTTTTCAGCACATTTTATACACAGAAGTTAAAAGCTTAACAATACAAAATAAAATGATAAAAAATGCTATATCATTTAATATATAAATATTTAAATATTGAGTAATTTGAAAATAAATAAGAACTAATATGCAAATATAAAATGGACAATAATGTAATATATATTTTTTTTATATTTAGTAATTTGAAAATAAATAAGAACTTATATGCAAATATAAAATGGACAATAATGTAATATATATTTTTTAATATTTAGTAATTTGAAAATAAATAAGAACTAATATGCAAATATAAAATGGACACTAAAATATATTTTTCCCGATTATTTGTTTTTATTCGCAAAAGTTTCAGTCAGTTTACAGAAGAAAAAAACTGAAAGTTAAAAAAAACACCAAATGTTAAACATTTATAGATTTTGAAATAATTCATAACAAATTTAATAAAAAAGAACTAGTATGCAAATATAACATGGACACTAATGTAACATTTCAGCAATTTTTATATAGCCTATAAAATCTAAAAGCTTAAAAATACAAAAATAAATGTAATACACAATGTGAAACAATCACACAATATTATTCAAAACACAATTTAAAGGAAGTATTTAGAAATATATTTGCTCGTATAGTATTTGCTCCGAACAATGCCTGGAACTTTGTATCACAAGCACTTCCTGTGTCCGTTTGCCTCGTTATAATGCGGCGCTTATTGTATTCCTCAAGTGTTAGTCGCTTTGGATAAAAGCCAAAATTAATAAATGTAGGCTAAATGTATTTAACAGAATTGTTAAAAATCAAAAAGCACTAGTATGCATGTTTTTTCTATGATTTGTTTTTGTTTACAAAAGTTAAAGTAAGTAAAAATGTGAAATATGAATTGAATTATTAAAAAAAGAAGATTTGAACAGACTTGTAGAATACAGAACTTGTTGAAATCGAGAGATAAAGTGTTGATCAAGGTGTGACTGTGTTTCAGGCACATGAGAGACTCTGTGTAGAGCTGCAGGGTTGTGTTCAGGATCAGTGTAGTTGTGTAACACAACCCCTGCAGGTACTGCGTAGCTCCTTTGTTTCTGTGTTTCTGAGTTTATATTGCTCTTTCAGACGTGCAGAGCCTCCTGTAGATCTGACCGGATCCTGTGGGAGAAGGCTCTGTGTAGAGCTGCAGGGTTGTGGTCAGGATCAGTGTAGTTGTGTAGTTTACTTTGCTCTTTCAGACGTGCAGTGTCCTGTAGATCTGACCGGATCCTGTGGGAGAAGGCTCTGTGTAGAGCTGCAGGGTTGTGGTCAGGATCAGTGTAGTTGTGTAGTTTACTTTGCTCTTTCAGACGTGCAGTGTCCTGTAGATCTGACCGGATCCTGTGGGAGAAGACTCTGTGTAGAGCTGCAGGGTTGTGGTCAGGATCAGTGTAGTTGTGTAGTTTACTTTGCTCTTTCAGACGTGCAGTGTCCTGTAGATCTGACCGGATCCTGTGGGAGAAGGCTCTGTGTAGAGCTGCAGGGTTGTGGTCAGGATCAGTGTAGTTGTGTAGTTTACTTTGCTCTTTCAGACGTGCAGTGTCCTGTAGATCTGACCGGATCCTGTGGGAGAAGACTCTGTGTGTAGAGCTGCAGGGTTGTGGTCAGGATCAGTGTAGTTGTGTAGTTTACTTTGCTCTTTCAGACGTGCAGTGTCCTGTAGATCTGACCGGATCCTGTGGGAGAAGGCTCTGTCTGCGTATCCAAGCGCTCCGCACAACTTCATGAGTCATTCGACAGCTACTGGTCATAAACATGAATAACGACTCCGTTGTGCTTTCATATGCATATTCTCCATTCAAATCAGACACCTCTGCTCAGCTGGGTTGAAAAAGGGCTGCTTTTTATTTGCTTATTTGTAGAACTTTTCAACAGAACATTTAACTCCGTTTCAACTTTGTATCACTTGTTTGCTCAGAATGCCTGGTCAAGATATTATTGTAAAATAATGCACCAAATAAAGTGTATATAAAAGCAATTGATATTAATAAATACAAATATACATCAAAAAATAAAAAAATTACAAACAAATTACAGTCATTATATTTTTTTAATGTTTAAAAATAATAAAGAAAGAAATGATGAATTAAACATAAATAGTAATTAAAATAATTAATGAATAAAATAATGCACCAAATAAATTTATATAAATAAAATTTGTAAATGTATATAAATACAAAATAAAATGTTATTAAAAACAAATATTTATATGCACACACACACACACACACACACACACACACACACACACACACACACACACACACACACACACACACACACACACACACACATATGTGTCTTTTGACTGTTAGTAGAATTATCTTCTGCTTTCCTAGACTACAATTATTTGATAAAAAATAAATAAACATCATTTAATTTTTTAAGCTTTTTACCTTTTTGACTTTTTAATTTTATGTTAATGCATAATGCATTTTATTTTAAAGGCATTTTTCATTGGGAGCTGATATGCTTGATTGATTTACACAACATTAAACTCTTTATATTGTCTTTATATAGATTAATTATTTAGATACGTGATCAATAACCAACGATACGTTTGTAAACCATCAGTTTCAGCTGGAAATATGATGCCTTTAATATACTATAATATGATAAATATTAGTCAGCTGTTTTCAGGAGATGTATTGCTCTGTTTTTTGCGCGGGAGATCTGGAGCTGGTTGAGTGTCTTTGTGTCGGAGAGATTTTACAGGACGGCAGAGGAATGCAGTGCCGTAAATCAGTGAAGAACAAGCTGTTCATAATTCACAATAATCCGTCAATGTTCAGATGAGCGTCTGATAACATTCATGACACGTAATGAAGAGCTGTCAGTGAAAACCCTTTAATGCATGTCTGCAATGCTTGTATAGTTTCATGTATATATATGTAGTGAAGAAGGTGGCAGGATTGATATAATTGTTGTTGTTTTTCCCATCAGCCCCAGCATGACGTCTGTGCAGCAGCAGATATCGTTTCTACAGGCTCAGTGTCAGGATTACCTGGACAAAGCAGCGTTTATACTGCAGTCTGTGAGTATGAGGAACAAACAGCAGTCTGATTTAATCTCATGTCAGGAGCTGACTGGATCATAAATGAGCTTTAGAGTTTCCCATGAGTCTGTTTGCTGCGTTCACACCTGTGGTGCACACACACACACACACACACACACACACACACACACACACACACACACACACACACACACACAGAGAGACACACACACACACACACACACACACACACACACACATGCACACGCTCACTCACTCACTCACTCACACACACACACACACACACGCACACGCACACTCACTCACTCACACACACGCACTCACACACACACACACACACACACACACAGACATGTTGGTTTGTCTACACCAACCCTACCCCTAAACTTAACCCTCACAGGAGACATTTTGCATTTTTACATTTTAAGATAAACTTAATTTGGTATTTTTTTATAATTTATTTGCCTTGTGAGGACCGGCCAAATGTCCTCACAAAGTCAAAATCTCAAGCTTTACTATCCTTGTGGGGACATCTGGTTCTCACAAGTATAGCAAAACCAACACACACACACCTGGAGCAGTGGACACACACACGCACACACGCACACACACACGCACACACACACACACACACACACACACACACACACACACACACACACACACTATTTCACTAGTGAGCCGTTCATGACCAGAATAAGCTGAGAAGTGGACTAGACATTATTGTTAATGATGACTAAACTGTATTGATGCGAGAGGACTGAACACAGATTGTTTGTTCTCGAGTCAGAGTGCCTAAACTCACACACTGAGCTGCTCTGATACTGCTGAGTGTTTGCATTTGTTGATCCTGGGCTTTTCTGATGCTAGTTTTCTATTGTTCCCGGCGTGTGTGTGTGTGCGTGTGTCTGTGTGTGTGTGTGTATGTGTGCGTGTGTGTGTGTGTCTCTGTGTGTGTGTGTGTGTCGTGTGTGTCTGTGCGTGTGTGTCTGTGCGTGTGTGTCTGTGCGTGTGTGTATGTGTGTGTGTGTCTGTGCGTGTGTGTCTGTGCGTGTGTGTGTGTGTGTGTGTCTGTGCATGTGTGTATATGTGTGTGTGTGTGTGTGTGTGTATGTGCGTGTGTGTCTGTGCGTGTGTGCGTGCGTGCGTGTGTGTGCGTGTGTGTGTGTGTGTGTGTGTGTGTGTGTCTGTGTGTCTGTGTCTGTGTCTGTGTCTGTGTCTGTGTCTGTGTCTGTGTCTGTCTGTGTGTGCGCGCGCATGTGCTGCAGGGTGGAGATGCCAATGCTTTTATTGAAGCTCAGAACTGTCTGACGTCTGCTGTAAATATCACTGAGGAGCTCAAAGGCGTGGCTATGGACCTGAACCAGCAGAACCTGTCGTCTGAGGGCGTGGTGTGGAGGTGAGACACATGCAGACGCTACTGTACCTGCACGCATCTAAACACACACACTGTACACTGCTGGACCAACCTTTCAAATAATTGCCATTTTTAAAAAGAAGTCTCTTCTGCTCAACAAGGCTGCATTTATTTGATCAAAAATACAGCAAAATTGTGGAATATTATTATAATTTAAAACAGCTAAGTTTTCTATGTGAATATCTGCTAAAATATAATTTATTTCTGTGATGCGAAGCTGTATTTTCAGCATCATTACTCCAGTCTTCAGTGTCACATGATCTTCAGAAATCATAATAATATACTGATTTACTGCTCAAGAAACATTTCTGATTATTATCAATGTTAAAAACAGTTGTGCTGCACAATATTTTTGCTGAAATGGTGCTGTAATATTATTATTTTTTCTAATAAATTATTACTTTTATTCATCAAGGGTGCATTCAATTGATCAAAAGTTATAGTAAAGACATTTATAATGTTTCAAAAGATTTCTATTTCAAATAAATGCTGTATTTTCTATTCATCTGTGAATCCTGAAAAATAAAACGTATCATGATTTCCACAAAAATGAGAAATATTTTTGATTTCTGAAGATCATGTGACACTGAAGACTGGAGTAATGATGCTTAAAATTGTGATTTGTTCACAGAAATAAATTACATTTGAACATATATTCCCACAAACAAACTCAAATTTTTACCATATTTTTAATCAAATAAATGCAGCTTTGGTGACCAGAAGTAAAATATTACTTCTGAACAGTATTGCATTATTCTGAATGTTTTGTCCTTCGGTGTCCTCTGTAACCGTATCTTCTCTCCGTCTCTGTGTCTGTGGACAGTGTGAATATGTTTTCTGAGCAGATCAGAGAGCTCAGCATGGCTCTGAACAGTCCTCCGCTGCAGCAGAAGTGGAGCAGCAGGACGATGCGGCGCAGCGGGAGTCGTGAAGAGCACAACCGCTACTTCACCGAGGCCATGTCCTGGATCCTTCAGCAGAAGGTAAACAGCCGTCTCTGTGTGAGAGCACAGTGTTTTATCCACCAAGTTTTCCATGTCAAACAGCACGGGGGGGGTTTGCAGGAGATGACATTATAATTAAGTTGCTTTGTTAACATTGCAATGACTTTAATGTACTTTTTATGGGCTAGTTGATAGCAACATCATCAATAATGATGATAATTTTTAGCCATATCGGTTACAATAAAAAGATAAAATGTTAAAAAACGAAAACGTAAACAATAAATTAGTGCAAACAAACGTATAGCTTAAAAATATAGTTATAAATTATTTAATATAAAAAAGTGAAAAATAAAGAAAATCTAAATATTTACTAATGTACAAAATTTGGGGTCTGGACGTTTTCAAAAGTTTTTGAAATAAATATTTTTTGTAACATTTATTTGATCAAAAATACAGTAAAATTGTGAAATAGCATTACTATTTAAGATGGTTGTTTTCTATGTAAATTTATTTTAAACTGTAATTTATTTCTGTGATCAAAGTTTATGAATTTTCAACAGCATTGCTCCAGTGTCACAGAGATCATATTCCAAATATTTTAGTGGAAACCATGATACATTATATATTTTTAGGATTCACAGAAGGCTCAAAAGAACAGGACTTAGTTGAAACTGAAATCTTTTGTAACATTATAAATGTCCCACTTTTGACCCATTACGTGCAGTCCTGTTAGTGTACTGTATGAGATGTTTAATATTAAGTTATGTGAAGCAGGGTTTCAACCAATGAGATTTCACTGTGGGCGGAGCTACTACTACAGCTTGATGTGCCATAAATAGAAATCAACAGATAAGTGCTGTTCTGTTCAGTCAGGCCTAGATAAAGACACAGTGTGAGTGTTTGCCAGAGCAAGAGAAAACGAAAGAAAAACTCTGAGCAGATGAAATGAATCTTTAGAGATTAGAGCGCGGCGTCCTGCCAGAGAACACAATCCTGTACCTGATAAACTCAAATCAGACCCAGCATGCCTCTCTGTTTGCCACCGTTACGCTCTGTCTGTCTGAGTCTCTCTCATGTGTCCTAAAAGCCCAGAATTCCTCAGGCTCCCACAGGGGTCAATAACACGGCTGACACTCCTTCACCGTTAATGAATCACAGACGCTTGCTGAAGAGCACACTGATATTGAGTGGGCTGGAGAGAAAAACCAGGCAGGTGTCAGCATATTTTGTAAAGATATGAGCTAACAAACGTTATGTAACATTAATAGAAAATGTATTCATTGTTATCTGGTCTTCACTAATGTTCTCAAGATGTTAGCACCAAAATAGTATTTACTTTTCACTTTCACTTTTACTTTTATTGTCACATCGCCACAGCACAAGTGCCTTAGAGAGTGAAATTCTTGAGAGCGTGCTCCAGACAGTGCAAAAAAACAATTTATATATAGACAGTACATACTTATACAGAAGACAATGTGCAAAAAAAACACATGCATATACTCAGTACACACAGTGTACTATAAAGACATACTTAGTTATCAATACACATTATACACCGTATGTACACATTATACATAGTAATATGTGAAGGTGCAACAGATTATGCATATGCAGTGTCGTGGATGTGTATTGTATGGTGTCCAGTGATAGCAGATAGGTTGTGTTAGTGCAGTGTGTGCGTGTAGTCCAGTTGAACGGTGTTAAAGTGCAGTGCATGGCATGTTGTGTGAGTGGGAGTGTGATGTAGGTGAGTTATTTGTGACTGTTCATTAGCCTGATAGCCTGAGGGAAAAAGCTGTCCCTCAGTCGGCTAGTGCGGGATCGGATGCTGCGGAAACGTCGCCCTGAGGGCAACAGAGAGAGCAGTCTGTGGGACGGGTGGCTGGAGTCTTTGATAATCCTCCGGGCTTTCCTTGTACACCGCCTGGTGTAGATATCCTGGAGGGAGGGAAGCTCACCTCCAACAATGTGGCGGGCAGTTCGCACGACCCTTTGCAGAGCCCTGCGGTTGCCAGCGGTGCTGTTTCCAAACCAGGCGGTGATACAGCCGGTCAGGATGCTCTCCACAGTGCAGGTGTAGAAGGACCTGAGGATTCTGGGGCTCGTTCCAAACTTCCTCAGCCGTCTCAGGAAGAAGAGACGCTGATGTGCCTTCTTCAGCACTGCATCTGTGTGAGCAGACCATGTGAGATCCTCGGTGATGTGAACGCCGAGGAACTTAAAGCTGGTCACCCGCTCCACAGGTGTCTTGTCGATGGTGATGGATGTGTGTTCTCTGCTCTGCAACATTATAAATGTTGCAGAGTAATGTTTAAACATTATTCATGAATATTTTTTTCTTTGTGAGAAAACAATTATATTCAAGTTTCATAGAATATTCAAAAGTAACGTTCACATTATGGACACGCTGGAGGGATTATGTCTCCCGACTAGCCTGGGAACGCCTCGGTACCCCCCCGAAGGAGCAGGAGGAAGGGTCTAGGGAGAGGGAGGTCTGGGCGTCTGTGCTTAGACTGCTGCCCCCGCGACCCGGCCCCAGATAAGCAGGAAGAAGATGGATGGATGGAACATTCACATTATGTTTGCAAAATTCTAAAATGGAATGTTCCCTTAATGTTTGCATAACCACAAAACATTTTAAACATTTAAAAAATCGATGTTTTTATTTTTTTTAGAGAATATTCAAAAAACATTCATAATGTCAAGTAACGTTCCCATAGCATTTGCAAAATTATGAAAATAAATGTTCTCTCAATGTTTGCATAATCAAAAAAATAACTGTTTAAGATGTCCAGAAAACCTTCATTTTCATAAAAAAATTTCCTAAAAAAAGGTGATTCTTTTCTGAATGTTTACGTTGGGCATTCGTCTAACATTTTTTTAAATGTTGCTACTTTATTTATTTATTTATTCCGAGAACATTCAGTAACATTCATATAACGTTTGCAAGAATTCTAAAATGGAATGTTCCCTTAACGTTTGGTTAACATAAAAAAAAAAGTTTTTTTAAAACTTGTTAGCACCAAAATAGATTTTTTTAAATGTTGCCTTATTGTTTCAGAATGTTCTGAGAACATTCAAAAAATAGCGTTCCTTTCATGTTTGCAAAATAGCAAAAGTATATTATGGAGTGCGGCTTGTTTCTAACAAGCAAAATGTTCCCAGACGGACTTAACATTGGACAAAACAAAAAAAATGTATTAATGTTAACAGAGGTTTGCGCCCTGTAACATTCAGAAATAAATATAACATGTTCTCTGTCATAGGTTCACTCGCCTCGTTTTGAACGCTGCTGTTATTCAACAAAGTTTTGGAAGTTTTGATATTGTGGTGGGTCTAAGATGTATGTGAAACACATCCCACAGCTGAGCCCAACTTCATTACTAATCACTTTAACTGTGGAACGATATACCAAACACGCCGGTCCGAGCGCGTGCGCAAAACTAAAGTGTTGTCTTTTTTTCAGTTTTTAAAGTTAATATAATCACTGAGGAATCTAACTGTGAATCTTTAAATACTTTAACTGCTGTCTTGTGCTCAAAAAAAGTTTTTGTGTGTGTGTGTGTCTGCATGCAGGTTTGCTGATAGAGACGTCATAAAATAATATTATGTCGTGGGGAGATGATTATTTTAATCGATGGGTAATAAAAATACCATCCGCTCTGGTCCAGAAAAAAAATATTAACAGCAAATAAATGTATTAGTAAATGTTAGTTTAAATATACAATAAGATTAATAAATGTTTTGGAAGTATTTTTCATTGTTTATTCAGTTAACTAACGCAAATATCTATTACCATTAACTTAAGTTTCATAACTCATTTTAAAAGTTTGGCATAAAATAAATGTTTTATTAAAGTTTGGCCAGAGAAGTGTGGAGGTGGAGCACGCTCAAAAAAATAATAATAATTGACCCCCTTAATGGACCTGGTGAGTTACACACACAAACCTCCTCAATCAAACAACTCAGAAAATTATATTATGGAATGTTCGTGACCTTTAACACACACACAACATACACACACACACACACACACACACGTAAAAGCACACACACACACACACACACACACACACACATCACACACGTCGTCGTGGGGACACACACACAAATAAACAATCACAGTACACTCTCTCTCAGAGAAGTGTGGAGGTGGAGCACACACACACACACACACACACACACACACACACACACACACACACACACACACACACACACACACACACACACACACACACACACACACACACGTACACACACACGTACACACACACACGTCTCACACACACACACACACACGTACACACACACACACACACACACACACACACACACACACACACACACACACACACACACACTGTTATTTGTTTTGTTTTAGTTTTTTGATTATGAGGTGAAATATGTCCTAATCATGTAATAAATCTCATATATATATATATATATATACATATTTATTTTTAAAGATTTAAAAATTTATTGACATTTTATAAAGAAAATTGTTAATTTATTGAAATAATTTTACAAATTGTATACATTTTTATTTAAAATATTACATGAAATCACACAAGAAATGAAATGAAAAAAAATGAATACAATTATTTTATTTTATTTTTTAAATGGGAAAATAATCATTACGTAACGTCTAAAACATTTTAGCATATTGTGAAATATCATGTTTTATTTGTTCTGTTTCTTTTGATTTTCAGGAAAAATATATAATATGAAATATTTAAACGTGTGTGTGTGTAATTTAGATAGTATATAGATTATACTGTATGTTATAGACATTATGTAATATATATCTAATGTATGTATAATGCATCATGGCAATATTTATCGTATATTTTCACCTTTTTGTTACTTTAGTTGCAAGGCAATGACCAAAATCCAGAAATGGCCAAATCCTGTCTCATCAAGCTGGAGCAAGAATGGAACAGTCTACAGGTGAGACCGGCTCAGAATCAAATCCAGACTTAAACGTGCCGCTAAAAACACATGCTGTGTCTCCTTTCTTTGGAAGCTGCGAATCACATTTAATTTGCCAGTGTGTGCGAGCGTTATTAAGACATAACCTGCGCTGATCTTCAGAAAGCCTCGTGCCAGCGGAGAGACCAGCTGAAGGACCTGGGGAGCATCATCGAGGAGATCTCCTTACAGATCATGTGGGTGAACGAGCGAGAGGAGGAGGAGCTGGTGTTCGACTGGGGCGACCGCAACATCGACGTCTACATCCCTCAGAAACAGGAGAGCTTCTCGGTGAGCGCACACACACTCATTACTAGGGTTGGGTATGGTTTGAATTTGATCGATTCCGATTCTGCTTATCGATTCCAATGTGATTAGATAATGATATCAAGCATTTATCCCGTGTCTCTTTTTAGCAAACCATTGCACGATATATATTTTAGTATGCATTTGAGAGACGTTCTTAAGTGATGATTTTTTTTTTGGTAATTTCCTGTAACACTCGTGTGCTGTTTCTTGTGCGCTTATTTGAGTTATAAAAAAGTTTGTTTTACTTTGTAACAGCATTTGAAATCATTTGTTTCTTTTCCGCGCTTGTTTGACTCGCGCCTGGTGCTGAAAAGCTGAAGCGCGCGTATCCGTTTTATATCCATTTTCTTGTCAAGAAAAGGGGACAAAAACTTAAAGCTGACAGTGTTCAAAATTGTGATCAACCTCAAAGAAATGAAACAGACACATTCATTTAGGAATAGAATACCCAAAATATAACATGTTGGTGGTGACACCTCTCTTGCAACATTTATCACAGATTTATACTTCTTCACAGTAATATTCTATAAATGAATATTTTTTTATTTTTAATATTCTATAATGTTAATTAACATTTATTTGTATTATTCTAAGAATGTTAACATATCCAGTCACCCCCCCGCCCCACGACGAATAACAAAAGGAAAAAAGGAAAAAGGTTCTTGTTATGGTTCTAATGTTATGAAAGTTTGTGAACTTAAATGTGTTTTGTATGGACTTACAATATTCTACTAACTTTATTTTTACTTAAATAAGATTGTATTTATTTGAATGAATTAATCAAAAAGAGAGAGAGAGAGAGAGAGACCGAGCGAGCGAGAGAGAGAGAGAGAGACCGAGCGAGCGAGAGAGAGAGAGAGTATAATGCGTCTGCGCGTCTCTCTCTATATTTTTCTTCAAAAACAGAATGTTTTTGAATGTTTTTAAAATAAAAGTTTCTCCAGTTTTCTTAATGTGACTAAAACAACCCGACCCGAGCCCGAAGCTATCCATTAAACATTAACCCGATTTAAAGGTTACAAGAACATGTCTTATGATTTCCCAACACATTAACATTTTATTTCAAGTTATTTGTAGTTAATGATAATAACTTGATAAACATTTTAATTTAATATTCATTTCAAAGTATGATAACAGAATGTTGTTTTAATATGTAAAAACATAAACATAATATCACAATCTGTGTCTGCACCGAATTATGAACTGGAGCACAGAAATAATATTGCAGTCATAATATTATTAATATTTCAGCAGCACGGCTATATTTTATTTAATTTCTCATAAACTAAAATAGTAGATGTATGTTTTTCCTGGTGAAATAGCTGTGTTTTATGAATGAAAAATATGAAGTTTTACTGCTAATGTAGTTTATTTAATTTTAAAATAAAATTAACAATGTATAATTTAACGGCTATGGTGTAAACAAAATTATACATTTTTTTATTTTATTTTAATTTTTAATGCGTTTATGCCAAAACGGTGCTGTTTGGTTTGTATCATTAGGATATTAAGTAAAGATGATGATTTTTCATGTTCGTTGTTTTGAAATGTTTCATGAAGATATTTAGTAAAATCATTTTTACCCAAAATATAACATATTTTTAAAGTTTATTTTTAATATTAAATAAATGAATATATATATATTTTTTAATATTCTTATGTTAATTAACATAAATATATGAATATTTTTTTATTTTTAATATTCAAAACTAAATTTATAAATGAATATTTTTTTATTTTTAATATTCTGATTAACATTTATTTTTTATATTCTATAAATAAATACATATATTTTTTTATATTCTATAATGTAATATGCATTGTTTTCTTGTTAAGAACTTTTTTTACAATATTCAACTAACTTTATTTTTACCAAAAATATAATGTTATTTGAATGTTTTTGAAATATTCATCCTCAGATTTATTTAAAGGTTACCAGATTTACAAATATCGTGTTGTTTTAATTTGTGTCCGATCATAACAAACCATACATCAATGGAAATATTATTTATTCATCATAAATATATCAAAATGCTTTCAGATTGAATTAAAGATGATTTTCCAATATTTAGATTTTTTTGGCTCATGACTGTCCAAACCATACATCAATGTTTTGTGATCTAAAGTCACATATGTTTAATAGTATATCAACTCTTAACAAGTTTATTTTTTTATTTAGTCATTTAGCAGACGCTTTTATCCAAAGCGACTTAAAGGGTTGAAATATGCAAATGAGAAATATATATTTAAAAATATATATAATTAAAGACATTATAGAAGCAAACAAAACCAATAAAAGAGCAATTAGTTGTATAGAATGCAACATGCAAGTGCTATTACAAGTCCTTTTACTACAAATACCATGGTTAGCCGAACATGGTTTAAAAGGTTTTTTTTGGTATAAAACAGTACACGTAGGAAGGTTTTTGAATTGTTATATAAAGTTATAAGCTTTTTAAAAACAAGTTTTTTTTTTTTTTTGAAACGAGTATGTAAAATATAGAAAAATGTAGCTTAGTGATAGTTTTACAAGAAAAGCTAGCAGTTAGAGAATAAATATGCAATTGATAGAGGGTCAAATGTGTGTTTTTTTTTAATAAAAAGAAGATAGATTAGATCAAATAGAATTAGAATAGAGAGTGCTAGAGTTAGAGGGTCAAATAAAGATGTGTTTTTAGCCGTTTCTTGAAGATGGTAAGGATTCAGCTGCTGGGATTGAGTTCGAGGTCATCACCAGATGGGAACAGTTAATGATAAAGTCTGTGAAAGTGATTTTGTGTCTCTTTGGGATGGTACAGTAATGCGTCGTTCACTAAGCTTCTAGAGGCATATAAGTCTGAAGTAATGAATTTAGGTAAAGGGTGCAGAGCCAGAGGTGCTTCTGTAGGCAAACATTAATGCCTTGAATTTAATACGAGCAGGTAGCCAGTGCAAATTGATGAACAGTGCGTTCTTTCCGGCTCATTAAAGATTAATCTTGCAGCAGCGTTTTGGATTAATTGTAGAGGTTTGATGGAACTGGCTGGAAGACCTGCCAAGAGAGCATTGCATTACATCCAATGTTCCATGAACATCACTTTAAGGACGTTTGTCCTAACATTATATCACGTTTAAAAAGAGCGTGAGTGTAGTGAAAACCTCTGTTGAATGTGTTTCAGAAACTCATGAGTGTACTGGAGCAGAAGGAGATTCAGCTGAACGTGCTCAAGTCGAAGGTGGACAATCTGCTGAAGACCAAACACCCGGCGTCTGATAAGATCCAGGTGAGCGCGTCTGGTCTGATCCGCTCGTGTGCTGTCGTGCTGTCTGTCTCGCTCAGTCTCACTGTGTTTCTCAGGCGTACATGGAGACGATGCAGACGCAGTGGAGCTGGATTCTACAGATCACCAAATGCATTAACGTCCATCTGAAGGAAAACGACCGGTACAGCCAGGTGACATGGATGCTTTTATTTTAACATATTTGCACTGTTATGGTCATTGGCCATATAT
>CM049864.1:63275129-63307629 GCA_027474115.1 Schizopygopsis malacanthus | reverse complement strand
GTGTGTGTGTCTGTGTGTGTGTGTGTGTGTGTGTGTGTGTGTCTCTCTGTGTGTGTGTGTGTGTGTGTGTGTGTGTGTGTGTGTGTGTGTGTCTCTGTGTGTGTGTGTGTGTGTGTGTGTGTCTCTGTGTGTGTGTGTGTGTGTGTGTGTGTGTGGTGTGTGTGTGTGTGTGTGAACTGAATTTAGATGTTTGGCTGAACTGTCCCTTTAAGTGCAGTTAATTCCACACTACTGTATGAAGGATGTTTAGATATTTGTAATGGAGAACCAGTGAAGAAGCTCTGAGTAACGTGCTGAATGTGTTGTCTATCGTAGCCGCTCGAGGCGAGGGATCTGAATACTCGGCGGCCGTGAGCATCAAACTGCTGAATGAACTCAACACACTGCGACTGAGGCTGGACGGCGCAGAGTCGTCTCTCGTCTCGTTCCTGTACATCGAGCTCGGAGAAGACGCGCCGGAGGAGTGCGGACGCCACATCGCCAGCACACAGGTGACTAACACATGATATTCATGATATTTCATCCTACCGTTTTACTACGTACACATCAACATTGCATCCTTTTTCAACAATGATAATTACTGAGCAAAAACACAATTTAATATGGACATTTATTTCCTGTGTATCCTTTCTAGCCACAACCCTGAATAAAACATAATTACTGAGCAATGGGCACCCTCAATTCCAGTGTAGGTTACTCTTATCGAGCATTCGATGTGCCCTGCGAAGTGGACCTATTCCTCCATGTTCCAGTAGCGGATATATTCCATTCAAAGCAATGGACACTGTATATATTTACAGTATATGGTCACACTCGTCCGTGCGTGAGCGTTGCGCAATGGACAGAAATAAAGTAAACCAGCGGATGTGTAGGGAGCAATGGACCCTGTGTACTGTGTGTAGGGAGCAATGGACACTGTGTAGGGAACGTAATGGACACTGTGTAGGGAGCAATGGACCCCAATGTGTAGGGAGCAATGGACCCCGTGTAGGGAGCAATGGACCCTGTGTAGGGAGCGTGTAGGGAGCAATGGACCCCGTGTAGGGAGCAATGGACCCCGTGTAGGGAGCTATGGACCCCGTGTAGGGAGCTATGGACCCCGTGTAGGGAGCAATGGACCCCGTGTAGGGAGCAATGGACCCCGTGTAGGGAGCAATGGACCCCGTGTAGGGAGCAATGGACCCCGTGTAGGGAGCAATGGACCCCGTGTAGGGAGCAATGGACCCCGTGTAGGGAGCAATGGACCCCGTGTAGGGAGCAATGGACCCCGTGTAGGGAGCAATGGACCCCGTGTAGGGAGCAATGGACCCCGTGTAGGGAGCAATGGACCCCGTGTAGGGAGCAATGGACCCCGTGTAGGGAGCAATGGACCCCGTGTAGGGAGCATGTCAATCAGAACACAGTTCATGCACGGAGCGCACTTCTAACAAGCTGATTATCTGAATCAGGTGTGTTAACAAAGAGAGACATGCAAAATATGCAGAGCGGGGGGGCGCGAGGACTGGAATTGAGAACCGCTGCTGTAAGGGTAGGTTTAGGGCTGGGGTAGGTGTAGACATTAAAGGGATAGTTCACCCCAAAATGAAAATTCTGTCATTAATTACTCCTTCGTTCATCTTCGGAGCACAAATTAAGATATTTTTGATGAAATCTAAGAGCTCGGTTTACAAACCCTTTAGTAAACCATAATTTGACCGGTAGCATTTGTCGCTGTCGAACTGTACTTCCATCTGTTTTAATCAGAAATCAGAGAAGCACTGATCTCCGAGAGCCGCGGGTTTAACGCCGAGCGCTTGTGTGCAGGTCTTTCAGAAGGACGTGCAGACGCTGAGGACCGCGTTTCAGAGCCTGAGCGACAGCATTCAGACCGAACTCAAAGACACCACGGACAGCGATAAAGCCAGATACCTGCGCGCACAGCTGGAGCTCATTACCCAGAGACTAGCTCACCTGGAGAACTACACTGCTGCACACCTGCACAGGTACACCAGTCAAACATCAAAGATGGATTTCATTGTAATGATACAATACTGTTCAAAGGTTTGGGATTCTGAATGTGCCAAGCCTGCATTTATTTGACCAGAAATACAGTAAGTGAACAGAACATCTTAATGAATCTATAAAGTTGGGATAATACTTATGATGAACATATTTTATGTATACCTTTGCAAATCTTCGAAATAATCAGATTTTTGATGTGAATATATTTAATATAATTCCAATTTCAAACAAGTTTTCTATTTTAATGTATTTATATTTATTAAATAAGTGCAATTGAAAAAACATTGTATTTTAATATATTTTAAATTTACAATGTATGCCTATGTATATGTGATATATGCAGCTATGATATATAAGAAGCTATTAAACAGTTCATCATATGTAACAGTTTTCATGTTTAACTGAATAAACAGTTTATACATTTATTGAACATAGTTTATTTTCATCACCAATTATCATAGTATTTCTCAAGCAATTTTTGGAATAATGCGCCACCTGATTCTCAAAGACTAAGTCATATTTGGGTAGCACACATATAATAGGAGACAAATCTAGATTAATCACGGACTATGCATAGAAATATTGTAACATTATGAATATATTGTGTATTTATATTTATTAAATAAGTGCAATTGAAAAAACATTGCAATTACATATAACTTTTTTCTATTTTATTTATTAATAACTACTTTGTATCTGAATTAATAAATAGAAACACAAGGGGAACAAGACACATGTGACATGCATAGATATGTAATTGTATATTATAATTTCAAATAACTATTGTTTTTTATTTATTGTTATTATTAGATTTATGTATTATAATATTATAATAACTACAATTTAAAATGAATTTTCTACTTGAATATTTTTATATATTATAAATATATAATATATTATTATTATTTTATAATTATTATAATTACTACAATCTACAATGTTTTCTTTTTGAATATATCTTTGACTATATTATAATACAATTACAATTCAAAATTGTTTTCTATTGGAATACACTTTTTATATTATTATTATTATTATTATTCAAATTTAAAAGAACTGTTATGAACATGATTGTATTGGATGCATCTGCTGTTTATATGAAATATTAAATTGACAGCTGTGTGTTCCTGTGTGTTTCTGTGTGTTCCTGTGTGTTTCTGTGTGTTCCTGTGTGTTCCTGTGTGTTTCTGTGTGTTCCTGTGTGTTTCTGTGTGTTCCTGTGTGTTTCTGTGTGTTTCTGTGTGTCCCTGTGTGTTCCTGTGTGTTCCTGTGTGTTCCTGTGCGTTCCTGTGCGTTCCTGTGCGTTTCTGTGCGTTCCTGTGCGTTCCTGTGCGTTCCTCTGCGTTCCTCTGCGTTCCTCTGCGTTCCTCTGCGTTTCTCTGCGTTTCTCTGCGTTTCTCTGCGTTTCTCTGCGTTCCTGTGCGTTCCTGTGCGTTCCTGTGCGTTCCTGTGCGTTCCTGTGCGTTCCTGTGCGTTCCTCTGCGTTCCTCTGCGTTTCTCTGCGTTTCTGTGCGTTCCTGTGCGTTCCTGTGCGTTCCTGTGCGTTCCTGTGCGTTCCTGTGCGTTCCTGTGTGTTCCTGCGTGTTCCTGCGTGTTCCTGCGTGTTTCTGCGTGTTCCTGCGTGTTCCTGCGTGTTCCTGCGTGTTTCTGCGTGTTCCTGTGTTCCTGTGTGTTCCTGTGTTCCTGTGTGTTCCTGTGTGTTCCTGTGTGTTCCTCTGTGTTTCTCTGTGTTTCTCTGTGTTCCTGTGTGTTCCTGTGTGTTCCTGTGCGTTTCTGTGCGTTTCTGTGCGTTCCTGTGCGTTCCTGTGTGTTTCTGTGTGTTCCTGTGCGTTTCTGTGCGTTTCTGTGCGTTCCTGTGCGTTCCTGTGTGTTTCTGTGTGTTCCTGTGTGTTTCTGTGCGTTCCTGTGCGTTCCTGTGTGTTCCTGTGTGTTTCTGTGTGTTTCTGTGTGTTTCTGTGTGTTCCTGTGTGTTCCTGTGTGTTTCTGTGTGTTCCTGTGTGTTTCAGGTTGGATTCACTGAGGTCTCTGCTGAAAGATCTGCTGAAAGCTGAAGATGTGGTGAAGGTTAACGAAGCTCGGCTGACAGAGAAAGAGACGGCGTCGCTCGACCCGGACGAGGTGCACAAATACCAGATAGTGCTTCAGGTAACTATGTTTAGACATTTCTGGAAATCAAGGCCAAAAATACCAAAAATATTGTACTTTTTTTTTTTATAGAAATTATACAATTATACAATTGAAAATTAGAATGAGTCCTTAAGTGCAGTTAACTGTACAACATGACTTAACCTGTGCTTTTTCTCCAAACCCAGGATATGCGCAGTGATTTGGAGCAGAAGCAGGATTTGCTGAATTCATTGCTGGTCGATTTGAATGAAATCCAGCACTATGGCGAACAGACGGGTCAGGGCCCTTACAGGTGCATCATCAACCTCTCGCAGTACGCCGAGCACGTCAAACAGCTGTCAGACCGCTGGAAACGCATCCAGATACAGATCAACAGCAGGTCAGGCGCTGCTTCCCGAACAGTACGGCTGGTTCCTGAATGAGTCGACTAACAAGGGTGTTTTCTCAGGCTGGACGATCTGGACGCTTACCTGCCGCACCTGAAGAGATACCTGCAGTCTAGTTCTCATCTGAGCGGCTGGATCGACCAAACCCAGCGACAGATCGAGTCTCAGCAGGCCAGCAACACCGATGACATCGCAGTTTACACACAACTCTTCAACCAACAGAAAGTGAGCCCGGAAAACAGAGATAGTCACTGAAAACTACATTTGAATATTGTTTAAACCAGAATGTGTTATTAACCTAAATCTCTTACTGTAAGTGCAGTTAACTACAATAAAAGAAAATATCTTCTTCTCAGTTACATTTATGTTGTTTTAAGAATATTTCTGGAACATAAGGCAACAAATCCTGATAATAATATTGATTTGAATTACTATTAATCGCATCCAAAATAAAAGTTCTTGTTTACATAACATATGTGAGAGTTATGTTTATATAAATACACGCACATGCATGTATATATTTAAGAAAAATGTGTTATGTTTATATATTTATATATCATATACATTATATGAATATTATTATATACATGTAAATATTTTAAATATATACTGCATGTGTGTGTATTTATATAAACATAATAAATATAAACAGTACACTCATATATGTTATGTAAACATAAATTTATTTGGATTAATCGTTTGACAGCACAAATTTTTATATTTTTTTTTAATTATATAATTGATTATATATGAATTATTTAAAATTATACAATTAATATAGTTAAAACAAGAATTTGCATAAATAAAAAAATGCATACTTAATATACAGTGGTTAACTCTACAATAAAAGCAACAATCTTGTAATATTTTATGCAATGTTCCTTGCTTGTCAAGTATTTTATTTTTTTATATAAATAAATAAATAAATAAATAAAAGCACAAATTGCACTGAGGATATTTTCCCTTAAATGAATTATCATGCAAGTTTGCTGCTCAAGTTAATTTAACTATGTTTCTGGAAAACAAGACAAAAAAATCCAGAAAGTTTTTTCAATGAATTAATATATAATTGTTTAATAAATGATATATTTAGTTTTTACCCGAGCAAATAAATTAACCAATCACATAGAATGTGGAACCCACATGGCCCTGTTCATTGAGTTAAAGCACTTATTCGATTTATCTGAAGGTTATCTTTCATAATGCTGTTTTCTAACGTGTGCAGGCGTTAAACTCTGATATAAAGGCGAAGAGAGAGCTGTTGGAGACGGTGCAGAAAGACGGCGAAACCTGCATAAATGCCATCAAGGTATTCAACCTTTCCTTTAATGTGCTGCTAGAGGATTTGGTAGCGTAAGTCCCAACCAATGATGAGTATAAAACACCAAATGATCATAATTTGAGTCGTTTTCTAATTAACACTTTACAATAGGGTTTAGATTAGATAATAGGCAAACAATGGAAAATACTTGCAATTTTTTTTATTAATTTTAATATTAATATTTATATATTTTTTTATTATTTATTAATTTTAACATTTACTACATACATTCTTAAAATCAAAAGTCATGTATCTTAATATTATTAATCTCGTAATATTAATATTTATATATTTTTTTATTATTTATTAATTTTAACATTTACTACATACATTCTTAAAATCAAAAGTCATGTATCTTAATATTATTAATCTCGTAATATTATTATTATTATTATTCAATAGACCAAACGATGAGCAATTGTGTTTTTATTAAACATTAAAGTTGACTAAAACTGAAAATAAAATTCAAACAGTTATCCCCAAAATTGTTACCTGAAATAAAATGTCAAATAATTTTTAATTTTTCAGATGGTTGCAACATTTTTTATATTTTATTTGTTAAACTTAATGTAGTAAAATAACTAAAACTGAAATAAAAATTAATAAAATCTATACGGACGTATATAAAAGCTAATAAAAGTGACAAAAAATAACAACAAAATTACTAAAACTTGAACAAAAATAAAAATGGAAAATGGAAACAAAAACTGATTCAGATATTAATACAAATATAATAGTATTTCAGTCATAACTAACATTAACAAAGATTATTAAATACTGTAACAAATCTATTGCTCATTGTTAGGTGATATTAGTTAATGCATTAACTAATGGGACCTTATTGTAAGTGTTTAGATAAATATGACAAAACCTCACTATAAAATGTAAACCACATTATCGCCCAGCTCAGATCTGACCTGCGATTATAAGACGATATTTAAAAGACGATTTAATATTTACAATATCTTCATGCTTTAAAATCACATCATGACTTTCTGTAAAGCTGTTTTGAAGCCGTGAGTAAAGTGCTATACACACCCATATGTAGTCATTGTTTTAGGCTACTGCTGTGGTTTGCAGACTTTACTAATATAATCTGACAGCGTATATTAATAATCTGAACTGTGTCTCTGTAGAACTACGAGCTTGAGTTTGTAGCTTACAGCGCTGGACTGGAAACTTTGCTTAACATCCCCATCAAGAGGTCTGTGCTGCAGTCACCATCGTCCTCCATATCTGAAGAGGTACACCTACAAACACACACTTTCCCAGTCAACACACAAGCATTATTGATATGTTTTATTACAACATACATGTTTTCATACGTGTCTTTGTCCCCCAGGTCTCTTCTCTAAATGCACACTACTTAGAACTGCTCACCCGTTCAAGCGATTACTACAAACTTCTCATGGCTTCGCAGAAGAACATGGAAGAAGTGAAGGTATATAAAGACACTTTAAATCAATAATTATTTTTTTTACAGTGAAATATTAAAATTGTGTTACTATCTTTAATTTCTTTTTACATTATTATTAATATTTTTTTTAATAATCATATTCAGTGCTGGGTAGTAGCTGATTACACATAATCTGGTCATCATTTTACAAAATTAAGTAATTGTAATTAATTACATTATATTTTAAAATACTTGTAATCAGACTAAAGTTACTTTTTTGATTACATATTATAACAAATTAAATACATAATATTTTTTACTAAGTGTGTTCATTTTAATTTTGATGTGAAATGTATTTAATTTTATATTTTATGATTTAATTATTAGCTTTTCATTAAACTCTCAAACCCCTGCAGTTCCTTTATGAACCCCAGTTTAAGACAACCTTGACTTAATGTAATGTTTAATGCAATAACAATGAATGGGATATGTTTTATATGTCTTCTTTGCATTTTTATATTTATATGGTACAATATCAATATTATATTTAAATCAAGGTGATAAATGAGTTAAGTTGTAAGTAATCAAAAAGTATTCTGATTATATTACTTAAAATGTTAATTACTGATAATTTGTAAGTAATCTACCCAGCATTGGTTGTATTAATCTATTTTTTCACAAAGTTTTCAGCCAAACTGTGCAGACGATAATTTTTTTAATTAATTTTAAATATCACAAAATGGCAAATTAGATCTTCCCCCAAATCATGCAGTCTTACCCAAACCTTCTTCAGTAAATGCAAAAACCTCAAAATGACTAAGTCTTTAAATGGTTTTCGGACTCCGACAAGTCAACAGACATTTTGGCCAAATTTCAGTGTAAGGTTTCATGATGCTAGTGTTTATTCTCAAGGGACTTACCTGATAAATATATAGTTATGCAGCACAAAATAATGTATTTTAAAATGTTTTCTGCAGATCCGGAATACAAGGATTGAGCTTCTCGAGGAGGAACTTCAGCAGCTGCGAGATGCTATTAAGGATCACACTGCAACAAATGCCTCTTTGCAGGGAGCTCTTCTGAAATACCAGCAGGAGCTGAATGAATCGCAGACACACCTGCTATCTCTGGAAGAGGTGAAGAGGACTGAGACGTTCAAGTGCATGACCACACAAGAGAGCCTGGACTCTTCTACCAACCGCCTTCAAGAGCTTATGGATGAAGTACGTCGCCTCAAACTCCAGTTGGATGACATGGAGAGGAAGAAGAATGTTGTTGAAGAGCGCTACGCATCTTTGCAGGAAGAACACGATAAGAACTATGCGCAAGAAACTCAAGGAACTTGAGCAGATCAGCTGGGACAAGATTGAGCTGGAAAAGACGGTGTCCGAAAGGACCCGAGAGCTGGAGCGTCTGCGAAGGGAGTTGGAAGACGAGGCTCAGCGTGTCAAGGAGGCGCAGGCAGAGCTGGTAAAGGTAAGGCAGGAGCACAACATAGAGATACGAGAGGTGAAACAGACCTACGAGTCTCAAATCCTCGTTACTGAGACCAGCATGCAGAAGCTTTCGCATCAGAAGGAAAGTGATGCTGCTTCCATGAGTCTGGAGTTTGAAAGATTAGAAGGAGAATCTAGGGAGTTGAAGGAGCAGCTGCAAAGGCTTCGTATCTCCCTCTGCCAGGAGGAGACCCAGAGGAAGCACCTAGAAGAGGAGGTCCTGAGACTTAGTGCTTTAAGTACAGAGGAAGGCCGAAAGAGGCATGAGCTGGAATCTCAAGTCCAGTTGTTGTCTAGCCAGAAACGTGAAGCAGAAAACGAAACGAGGGAGGTACAGGAGAGCGCCAATCGGGCACTGCAAGAAAAGAGTAGTGAGATCAACCGTCTCACACACCTTCTTGAGGAGGAGCGACGTCTGAAAAGATCTTTAGAGGCCGAGACTAGGAAACTGGAGGAGGAGTTGGCCGACCTCAAATCTAAGAACGAAAACTGTAATGTGGAGTTGGTGCAACTACACTCTTCCCACCAGGAGCTGAGCCTAATCCGGGTGGAGCTGGAGGCCCATGCTCTTGAGAAGGGCCGGTCTGAACAGACTATTACACGCCTCAAAACCCGCATTCAAGAGCTCCAGGAGGAGTTGAAGCACCTGGAAAGTGAGTTGGAGAAGCAGCGGCAAGTGGTGGAAGAGGAGGTCAGCAAACGCAGGAGAACGGAGGTGCAACTTGAAAAGAGTAGCCAGGCCATGCGAGAGTACACTACTACAATCACCACGCTACGTAAGAGCCAGGAAGAAACCAATTTTGAGGCCAAGCATGTGGATGAAGAATGCAAGCAGCTGAAGGAGGCCCTAGACCGTGCCTTGAAGGAGCACAAAGCATCTTCTCAGAGCCTTGCCGCCTTGAAAGCCGAGATGAACACTATGAAACTACAGCTGACCCAGGAGCAGGGGCGAGTCCAAGACTCTAACCAGCGCTACGTGGCCCTTCATCGCAGCATGGAAGAGAAGACTTGTGCATTAAACATAGGCACTGCTGAAACTGAGCGTCTGCAAAGGCTAAGTGAAACTCTTACCAAAGATCGCCTGCGCCTGGATGAGGAGTTGCGCTCTATGCGTCTAGAACACGAGGAACTGCTCAAAAACAAAAAGCGTGGAGATCGGGAACTGACTGAGCAAATCGTAGCTTTGCAGAAACAGCTTGAGTCCAGCCAGCGTGCCGGTGCAGAGCATGACAGGCTTATGAGACAGCTCTCAAGAGAGAGAGAAAAACTGCAAGTGGAGATAGAAAATGTACAAAAACAAGCCAGAGAGGTACTAGGATAACTAGAGTTCTCGAGTTAAAATGCGTAGATTTAGGCTGCTGCATGCATCTCTCTCCCATTGCATACTATAAATAATTATTGTCTTGACATGCAAAATATGTCACAATAAAAAACTGACATATTTTTGCATGTCTTAATGTGCATGTTTGACCTATTTCTACACCACACTCTGCAAATTTGCATCTTAATACACATCTCTGTAGTTTGTTCTTTGCAAGCTTCCATGCTGCGTGCTTGTTTAGCACAACAGCATTCGTTGCATACCACTTTCAAAACATATCAATCTGACCTCTATTGTTCGTCGCACCCTTGATACTTTAGAACCTGCGTAGTAAACTCTGCACCTTGTGGGTTAGTATGCTGGGGTTTAGCTCCAACCCTAATCAAACACACTGATCGAGCTAATTAAGGGGTTCAGGATTACTTGAAAATAACAGAAAAGTGTGCTGGATTGGGGATGGAACTAAAATCTACTAGAAGGTAGTCCCTCCAGGAGCAGGGTTGGATATAGCCATGAAATTAGCTTGAAAATCATTCAGTTCTGTTTTGTAATCATCAATGAATGATAAATCATTGTCATACAATAAAAAATCATTGTCATATCTGACAAATAATATACAGAATTTTTTACTTAAATGATAATACAATAATTTGTATCTTCGGTCCTTCTGTTGCAGACTTCCTCTGTGATCCAAACATCCCAATATCAGTGCAGCAGCCTGGAACAAGAGCGGGATGACCTCCTCAAGAAAATGGCCGCAATGGAACAGGATATGATGCGCTTACAAAAGCTGGAAGACGAGCTAGCCCGCATCAAACTCTCCCTGGAATCAGAACTGCGACTCAAATCACAGCTGAAGGAGGACAATGAGAAGATCAAGAAGGATTTTACCCAATGGAAGACCAAATGCGCGACTCACGAAGAGCAGATTCGACAGCACAACTCGGAGCGCTCCGGCCTGGATAGCCAATTTAATTCTGTCAAGGCCGAGATGGAGAAGCTGAGGATGCAACTGACGGAGACCGAAGAACGTTATAGGCTGCTCTTACAGAATTTGGAACGAGAGAGGGCAGAGATGAAGGTGCTTCGAGACTCGCAACAGAATGAGCTACTGAGACTGCAGCGGAAACCAGATGGTGCTAGCAAATATACTCAGACATTCCTTACGGATGCCTCCTCGCTGGTCTTCGAAGGTGTCCGCAAGAAGGTCACAGCCCAGCAGCTGCATGACTGTGGAGTGATTGACAAGGTGACATTTGAGCAGTTGATGAATGGCCAGCGGACTGTCGAGGACGTATCTGTTGACATCAGGCTCAATCTTAAAGGTACAGGAGCCATTGCGGGGCTGGCAGCAGGACCTAAAGGCAAAATGACCTTCACCGAGGCTAAAAAACTAAAGTTGATTTCAGACAAGAGTGGAAACATGTTGCTGGAGGCTCAAGCTGCCACAGGGTACATCATAGATCCCAGAGCAAATGTGAGGATGACTGTTGAGGAGGCTTGTCTGAATGGACTTGTGGATGAAGCTGACAAGAAGCAGCTGTTGACTGCAGAGGCCGCCTGCCTTGGGTTCAGGGATCCCAAAACTGGTAAACTCTTGCCAGTAAGCCAAGCTATGAAGAAAGGAATAGTTAACCGAGAAACAGCTCTGCATTACTTGCAGGCACAAGAGGCGGTGGGAGGCATCCTTGATCCCATCCTTAGTGTCTATCTTTCCAAAGATACTGCCATGGACCGTGACCTTATTGATGAGGATATTTATGAAGCTCTGAATGCCAGACCTGACTGCTATATCGATCCCGACACTGGTCTACATGCCAGCTACGTTAACCTCAAGAAGCGATGCAAGGCTGACCTCAGTACAAGCTTGCTCCTGTTTCCAGCTCCAGAGAAACCCATGACTGTACAGGGACTGCGCCATGAAGTTACCGTATTAGATCTAGTGGATGCGAAATTGCTGCAACCTTCGGATGTAGATCATCTGAGAGAGGGAAAGAT
Source organism: Schizopygopsis malacanthus (assembly GCA_027474115.1). Taxonomy (NCBI): domain Eukaryota; kingdom Metazoa; phylum Chordata; class Actinopteri; order Cypriniformes; family Cyprinidae; genus Schizopygopsis; species Schizopygopsis malacanthus. The sequence continues at coordinate 63,295,583 of CM049864.1, read as the reverse complement.
TACCAGCCAAGATATTGAACACAGGCTTCGGGCTTATCTCCGAGGGTCAACCTGCATTGCTGGGATTTACGACGAGGCCAACGACTGCACTTTGCCCATCTACAAGGCCATGAAGGAAGGGCTTCTGCGCCCAGGCACTACCTTGGAGCTTCTAGAAGCCCAGGCAGCCTCAGGCTTCATTATTGATCCCATCCACAATGAGTACTATACAGTCGAGGAGGCTTGTAAGAAAGGACTGGTGGGTGTGGAGTTCAAAGACAAGCTTCTGTCTGCAGAGAGAGCGGTAACTGGGTACAAAGACCCAGGCACCAACAAGATGATCTCTCTTTTCGAAGCCATCGAACGTGGTCTCATAGAAAAAGGTCATGGTATTCGCCTGCTGGAGGCTCAGATAGCAAGTGGTGGGATCATTGACCCGAAACACAGTCACCGAATTGACGTTGATGTGGCCTACCAAAGGTGCTACTTTGATGAAGAGATGAACCAGATTCTAAAAGATGAAGGAGATGACACAAAGGGTTTCTTCGACCCAAACACAGAGGACAATTTGACCTACCTGCAGCTAAAGAGCCGTTGCATTCCAGATAAGAAGACGGGACTAGTGCTTCTGCCCCTTTACAATAAGAAAAAGATGCAGCAGAAGAACTCCACAAGGAAGAGACGAGTATTGATTGTTGATCCTGACAGTAAAAAAGAGATGACGGTGCGTGAAGCCTACGAGAAGAAACTCATAGACTACGAAACCTTTTTGGACTTGTCTCAGCAAGAATGTGAGTGGGAAGAAACCATCATCACTGCCCCAGATGGCTCGACCAGTACAGCAATAAGGGACATGCAAACAGGCATTCAGTACGACTTGAAAGAACTGCTAACTAAGGGAGTGATTGACCAAGATGTCCTTGACAAGTATCGTTCAGGAAATATCACCCTTCCAGTGCTTGCAGATATGATCACCAACAAGACGAAGACCCTCAGCAAACCGCTCAGCTCCTCTGTCGCCTCATCATCTTTCACATCCCAGACGTCAATGAAAAGCCAGATAATTAAAACTGAAACTGTTAAAAGAGTCGAGAGTATCTCCACTCAAGAAAACATTCAAGATCCATCCTCACCAAACTTTGCCAAGCATATTTCCAGCATGTCAATCAAACTGACCCCATTAGTAGAAACGATTGAGGAACAGAATCCAGTTGGAGCAATTTTTGACACCGAGAAGCTGGAGAAGATCAGCATATGTGACGCTCTGAAGCGAGCAATCATCGATTCCATCACAGCGCAGCGACTAATGGAGGCTCAGGCTTGCACCGGAGGGATTGTGAGCCCTGAAAACGGTCGCCGTATTTCTATTCAAGAAGCAACCCGACTTGGTATCCTTGATAACGAAATGGGTAACAGGATAAAACCTGCCCAGAAAGCGTATATTGGTTTCGAAGAGGTGAAGTCTAAGCGTAAGATGTCAGCCGCCGAGGCCGTCAAGGAAAAATGGCTGCCGTACGAAGCTGGCCAGCGCTTCCTCGAGTTCCAGTATTTAACCGGCGGGCTGTTCGACCCAGAGCTTGGGTGCAGACGGTCGCTTGAGGATGCTTTACAGCTCGGCTGGCTGGACATTAGAACGGCTCAGAGGCTCCAGGATACGCGCCACCACCCCAAGACCCTCACATGCCCCAAGACCAAGCTGAGGATATCCTACAAGGAGGCTCTGGAAGGTTGCATGACCGAGGAGAACACGGGTGTCCGCATGCTTCCCGCCTCCACGGTTTCATCACGTGGAATCAGCAGCCCCTACAATCTCTCGAATCCAGGATCCGCCTCCGGCTCTCGAAGCGGATCCCGCAGGGGCAGCGTAGACTACAGCGTATCCCCCTCTTCGTCTTCCAGATACAGCAGCTTTAGCTACAGCAAGACCTCTTTCAGCTCCGGATCGCTCTTTTAAACAATCATCGTGTACTGTTCTATAACACAATTATCCATCAAAGTATTTTTAGATAACAATATGAGAAAATCAGTAGCATTTATTATTGGAAATCTAGATTGTGTTTTAAACGAATCAGCATTTTTTTACCACCTTGTTTGGAAAACTAAAAAGAATCAATAGCGTTTAGTCTTCTTTAATCACTTATAACTTTAACTGCTTATTTTTCTGCTTTTGAATTTTATTAAGCAGATACAAGTTGTTTATAACACTAGGTTTTGGGTACTGTAACTTTCCTGATTTGTTTTTACACTAATACAGTTGAATTGCTGTAGTTTTTCTGAACGTTTCAGAGTCTGAATTACTTTGTGAATTGATCTCTAACACAGTGTCTGACATTTTCTTACAGTTTTATTGCTCAAATAAAGAAAGACTGCATTAAATGTATGACTCGTATGAAGAATTATTCCTACGGTTTGATTTTATGTATAAAATTTTATATTTAGGAGTTAAAGCAGAGCTATATCTTGCCTAAAACAATCTAATCCATGCCCGACTTCACAATATTTACTTTTTAACTTCATAATTGAACATTAATACTTTTAATTCCATGCAGTTTTATTAGTGATTACAACCAAAGATCTAAGGTTATGTTAAAGCATAAATAATGATCCTGTTTTATGAAGATGTGAAATTATTTCAGGAGTACTTACATAATATAGATTATTATTTGTATGATTATTATTAACTAATGATAACAAAAAGTGTTTATTAGCACCATGGATGACCTCTGCTAAGCAGCTCCAAGCTAACTGTTTACAAAACAGTGCAGATAAATCCTATAAGAGATCCTCTCAGTAGTTATTTAACTGGTATTACTTACCATTTTTGAAATGCTGCGGTTGCCAATATTAACTGCAATATTGTCTAGTTTGATCTCTTCAAATAATAAATCATAAAATAAAGGGCGTTCACTAAGATTTAACATGACTGCCAATCAGCTCTCTATCTCTATATAAGCTGACATCAATGATGTTTGTGCTTTGCATAGACAAATAATTTAGTTACTGACTAATTATGTCAACAAAAACAAAAAGTACCAGCTATAAGCACTGTGAAAATATATTTTGCTTTGAAAACGGTGTTTCATGAAGACGTGGTGGCCAGGTCTTTGTTTTTACCGTTTACAGAGGTGGATAGAGTACCCAAAAACTGTACTCAAGTAAAAGTAATAGTCTGAATAGTTACTTAAGTAAGAGTAAAAATACTGCAAGTAGTTAGTTACTTTGGATCAGATACTGTATATCTATAGTCTATTTTAATTTAGATATATAGATAAAATGTATGTAATGTGTGCACACATAAACACATTTTTGAGCAGTCATGAATTTAATTCAGATTTTGAATGCATTATGAGGGTTAATAAAGCAAATGTTTTTGTTCAATCTTGTTGGAGCTGACATAGATGTACTATGTCTACGGGAGCTGAGCCGTGTGCGCGCCTCCTGCCGGACACGCGCGGCAGTACAACAACACGAGGACGTGTGAATTACATCCGGGGTCACAGCACGGCAGACAGCCGCGTTTATAGACGTTCACTTTTGCAGTCTTTCATTTAAGAATCAATGATAATTCCGCATTTATGTATTGAATGTGAATTGTAGTCTGATGTTTGATTAATACATTATTTGAAGAGTCTCTGTTGAGGAAAACCGCCTGCTGAGATCTGCGCTCTGAGGTAAATAAAAGCTGATTTTTAAATATTGTTTATGATAAACACAGCAGATATGTCTTACATAAACTTACCGTGGTTCTTCTGTTGTTATTCCAACTGTTGTAACTTGTATTTTGTGAAAATGTTAATGTTACTAAATAATCTAACTTATTGGGGAAGTGTTAAATCCTACCTTACACACAAATACACAAATATTATATCTTTTTTGGACACGTATTCTTTGAAGGAAGGAAAGGTACCATGAAAATACCATGGTAATGTATTCACTCAGTATCAGTGCAGGTAACTCATCTGCTAGCTGTGTTGTTTATATAAACAGTGACTCTGATCTGATGTAACAGTGTTGAGCTGTTATGTCTAGTGATCGACCGATATTGATTTTTTTATAATATAGATAATAAATAATACATTTTGATAGAGATGTATTTATTTAGATGTTTATTGGTGAAATAATGGTTCTATAGTAAATGTTAATATAGTTTAGTGTGTTTCAAACGAGTGAATCTTGTATAAAGTTACATGCGGTGGTCGTGCTGGAGCTTCTCCAGTGTGTGTGTGTGTGTGTGTGTGTGTGTGTGTGTGTGTGTGTGTGTCCACTGCTGTGTGTGTGTGTGTGTGTGTGTGTGTGTGTGTGTGTGTGTGTGTGTGTGTGTCCACTGCTCCAGGTGTGTGTGTGTGTGTGTGTGTGTGTGTGTCCACTGCTCCAGGTGTGTGTGTGTGTCCACTGCTCCAGGTGTGTGTGTGTGTATCCACTGCTCCAGGTGTGTGTGTGTGTGTGTGTGTCCACTGCTCCAGGTGTGTGTGTGTGTGTGTGTGTGTGTGTGTGTGTCCACTGCTCCAGGTGTGTGTGTGTGTGTGTGTGTCCACTGCTCCAGGTGTGTGTGTGTGTGTGTCCACATCTCCAGGTGTGTGTGTATCCACTGCTCCAGGTGTGTGTGTGTGTGTGTGTGTGTGTGTCAACTGCTCCAGGTGTGTGTGTGTGTGTGTGTGTGTGTGTGTGTGTGTGTGTGTGTGTCTCCATTGCTCCAGGTGTGTGTGTGTGTGTGTGTGTGTCCACTGCTCCAAGTGTGTGTGTGTGTGTGTGTGTGTGTGTGTGTGTGTGTGTGTCTCCACTGCTCCAGGTGTGTGTGTGTCCACTGCTCCAGGTGTGTGTGTGTGTCCACTGCTCCAGGTGTGTGTGTGTGTGTATGTGTCCACTGCTCCAGGTGTGTGTGTGTGTGTGTGTGTGTGTGTGTGTGTGTGTGTGTGTGTGTGTGTGTGTGTATGTGTGTGTGTGTGTGTCTCCATTGCTCCAGGTGTGTGTGTGTGTGTGTGTGTGTGTGTGTCCACTGCTCCATGTGTGTGTGTGTGTGTATGTGTCCACTGCTCCAGGTGTGTGTGTGTGTGTGTGTGTGTGTGTGTGTGTGTGTGTGTGTGTGTGTGTGTGTGTGTGTGTGTGTGTGTCCAGAGCGCTGTGTGTGTGTGTGTGTGTGTGTGTGTGTGTGTGTGTGTGTGTGTGTGTGTGTCTCCACTGCTCCAGGTGTGTGTGTGTGTATGTCTCCACTGCTCCAAGTGTGTGTGTGTGTGTGTGTGTGTGTGTGTATGTGTCCACTGCTCCAGGTGTGTGTGTGTGTGTGTGTGTGTGTGTGTGTGTGTGTGTGTGTCTCCATGTGTCCACTGCTCCAGGTGTGTGTGTGTGTGTGTGTGTGTGTGTGTGTGTGTGTGTGTGTGTGTGTCTCCATGCTCCAAGTGTGTGTGTGTGTGTGTGTGTGTGTCCACTGCTCCAAGTGTGTGTATACTTGGATGGGTCAAATACAGAGAACACATTTCACTGCTAGTTATACTCTGTATAATTGTGTGTGACAAATTAAAATAATGTTTTTTTTTTCATAACCGATAATGGTAAAATGCTTAAATATCGGGAAAAGCATCGTTAAACTGATCTCTAGTTATGTCCTACAGTCATATGGTGATATGTAAAGTGTGATACGGGTAAATCATGGTGTTTTCTTGCAGGGATCATGGCTGAGGATCCTCAGAGAAACTTCCGCTCGGCGTATTATGAGAAAGTGGGTTTCAGAGGAGTGGAGGAGAAGAAATCTCTCGAGATCCTGATGAAGGACAATCCACTGGGTGAGAGTCATCCTCACAGAGGAGTATTCAGCTCTTCAGATACAGTTTTCATTCATTCATTCAATAATAAACATTGTATTATTTGTCTTATATTACATGTTAATGTTGCTTTAAGTGTTCGGTAAACACACATAACAGATTTTTACATATCTTTCCTTCTGAACCTATAATAGTAACATTATTATTATTATTTATTTATTTAATTGTATGCATTTTAATGTTGCTTTATTATTATTTATATAATAGTATTATTATGCATTTTTAATGTTGGTTTAAGAGTTCAATTACCATTTAGAAAAGTTATTTTGTTCTTTTTAATAGTATAATAAAAAAAATAACAGTAGTTTTATCTTATATAATGATTAATTGTATGTTCCTATTGTTGTTGTTATTAATTTATAGTTGGTGTAGTAATTATACAAAATAGATTTGTACTTTTTCAACACAATAAATAATAATAATAACAATAATCGGTAACATTTAGACACAATAAGTAATTATTTGTATTGTTGGTGTTCAGTGATCATGCAGAACTGATTTGTTCTTGTTTTTTTTCTGTTGACACTATAATAGTAATAATAATAATAATTAAATATTTTATTATTATAACTAATAAAAATAATTAAAAAATGAATTATTTTCGTTGGAATAAATGTTCATTAATCATATAGAATAGATTAACCTTTTCAACACAATTATAAATAATGATAACTGTTATTATTATTATTATTATTATTATTTATTTTGAATGTTGGTGTTTTAATGTTCAGTAACCATGAATATATTATTAGTAAATATTAGTAGTGTTTATGATTCATCTTCGTTTAGGTTTATGTTCTCTCAGCTGAATAATAAATCATAATAATAACGTCTTCTTCTTCTTACATACAGTAGTGTTTATGATTCATCTTCGTTTAGGTTTATGTTCTCTCAGCTGAATAATAAATCATAATAATAACGCTCTTCTTCTTACATACAGTAGTGTTTATGATTCATCTTCGTTTAGGTTTATGTTCTCTCAGCTGAATAATAAATCATAATAATAACGCTCTTCTTCTTCTTACATACAGTAGTGTTTATGATTCATCTTCGTTTAGGTTTATGTTCTCTCAGCTGAATAATAAATCATAATAATAACGTCTTCTTCTTCTTACATACAGTAGTGTTTATGATTCATCTTCGTTTAGGTTTATGTTCTCTGAGCTGAATAATAAATCATAATAATAACGTCTTCTTCTTCTTACATACAGTAATGTTTATGATTCATCTTCGTTTAGGTTTATGTTCTCTGAGCTGAGAATACAGGGCTGTGATAGTAACTCTCAGACGATCAGTGCTTCAGTCAGTTGTGTTGCTGTTGTTTTCAGATGTGGAGAAGTTGAGCACCTTCAGTCAGAGGTTTCCTCTTCCCTCCATGTACCGGATACACGTGTGGAAAGTCCTGCTGGGTGAGAACGTGAATTATCATTTACATACAGTGTGGCCAAAATGATCAGAACACGAGTTTCCCAGCAGCTGAAAATGGTGTCTGATATTTCTATCTTCTGCTGGAGTGCGTCGGTAGGAAATATCAGTTTACATTTCCAAACATTCGTTTAGTCATTAAGCGTAATAACCCAGTGATATTTCTGAGTTCTGATCATCATCAGTCTGTCTGGAGTGACGTGAAGAAACCGAGACAGACTAAATCCAGAAGGAGACGCTTCGAGAAACCTCCTGCGAAGCTACAGCGCTGTTACACGTTTTAGGCACTTGTGTAAAATGAGGATACTGTCTAAAACAATGTCATAAATCGATTCCCTTAACTTCTATGAACTACATGAAATCAACATTTGTTGTGAGCATCTTTGTGTTTAAAGCAGCGTTTGTCTTCGGTGCTCTTGAGCAGAGTTTCTTGAAGCGTCTTCTTCTGGATTTATTCCGTCTCAGTCACTCCAGACAGACTGATGATGATCAGATCAGACACAAATATCACTGCGTTATTACAATTAATGACTAAATGAATGTTTAGAAATATAAACTGATATTTTCAGCAGCTAAAAATCTTTTTAAGTCAGTTATTTCGATCTTTTTCTGTAGGGTGTCAGTATGAAATATCAGTGTTTGAATCATTTTGGCCTCCGCTGTTATTAATATAACACACATTAGCTATGTTTCCATCCAAAGATTCAAACTAAACTTATGAGCAAAACTGGAATATCGCATAAAACATATGTGAATAAGCACCGTTACGAGTCAAAGAGAACAAAATCATCACTTCCTGATTTACTGAAACGAAATATCACTAAGAAAAGTATGAGAAGCCTCTGAATATAATCATTTTGATTTATGATAAATGACTTGCGCCTCCGAGCGAGCAGACGAGACACAATAAATGCAGTCACTGCTTTCGGCGGCTTTTTCTTATCGGATAAAAAGTTTATGGAAACACTTTATATTAGGTGGCTTTAACTACTATGTGCTTGCATTTAAATTAATCATTTGGTACAATGCACTTATTGTGTACATACATTTTTAAACATACCTATATGTGATTACATCTGTAATTAGATTTATAATGACACTGTTGACCCATCCTTTACACCTTAACCCACACTTAAACCGACCCATATCACCAAACCAGTCCCTAACCTTACCCACAATAGCAGCAAAAGTGTTTTTCAATACAGTATGAACACAATAAACACATTGTATTTATTTTTTTATGCAAGTACATAGTAGTTAAGGCCACCTAATATACAGTGGGACCAAGTTTATCGTACTCAAATGAGTGCATATGTTTTTTTATGAATGTATGCACATCTTGGTGTTTTCACCAGTGTTGATTTTTTATGCGATATTCCAGAAGTGCTGGAGCTTCTCCTGAGTGAACAGTGTCCACTGCTCCAGGTGTGTGTGTGTGTGTGTGTGTGTGTGTGTCCACTGCTCCGTGTGTGTGTGTGTGTGTGTGTGTGTCCACTGCTCCATGTGTGTGTGTGTGTGTGTCCACTGCTCCAGGTGTGTGTGTGTGTGTGTGTCCACTGCTCCGTGTGTGTGTGTGTGTGTCCACTGGTGTGTGTGTGTGTGTGTGTGTGTGTGTGTCCACTGCTCCGTGTGTGTGTGTGTGTGTGGTGTGTGTGTGTGTGTGTGTCCACTGCTCCACTGGTGTGTGTGTGTGTGTGTGTGTGTGTGTCCACTGCTGTGTGTGTGTGTGTGTCCACTGCTCCGTGTGTGTGTGTGTGTGTGTGTGTGTGTCCACTGCTGTGTGTGTGTGTGTGTGTCCACTGCTCCCCACTGCTCCACTGCTCCGTGTGTGTGTGACTGCTCCGTGTAACTGCTCCGTGTGTGTGTGTGTGTCCACACTGCTCCGACTGCTCCGTGTAGACTGCTCCAGGCCACTGCTTGAACTGCCGTGTGTCCCGTCGTCCACTGCAGGTACTGCTCTGTGTGTGCCGCACAGTGATTCTGTGTGTGTGTGTGTGTGTGCTCTGTGTGTCTCGCTGCTCTGTGTGTGTGTGACAAAGCCAGCTTGTGTGTGTGTGTGTGTGTGTGTGTGTGTGGTGTGTGTGTGTGTGTCCCACTGCTCCAGGTGTGTGTGTGAAACACAGCGAGTGTGTAGATCAGGCTGGTGAAGCCGTGTGTCCCGTCGTCTGCAGGTATCCTGCCGCCCCACAGTGATTCTCACGCTCTGGTGTCTCGCTATCGTCTCGAGCAGTTTGAGGACGTCAGCGGCGCTCTGACAGCCATGCGCTTCATCCACGCATCCACCCCGGCGACGGAGCTCTACCTGCGCATGTACCAGCTGGAGAGCAGACAGCTTCCCCGCAGGAGCGAGCTCAGGCCGCCGGTGAGGAGCTGCGGGTTTGTGGGGAATCAGTACCTCGGGTCGAGTATTGATATGTGACCCTGGAGCACAAAAGCAGTCATAAGTAGCACGGTATATTCACATTGAATCATTTACCAGACGCTTTTGGAAGCAATCATAAGAGCAATGATATGCTATGGCTTTGACAAGCCTAACGCAGACATAGCAAGGACTTCTTTTTATTATATAATAAATAGATTGAGAAGCTAGTGTTAGTTATTTTCAAGAAAAAAAGCAATTAATAAAGTGCAAGTCTAAAAGTTTTTTTTTTAAGAATAGAATTATAATAGAGAGTGCTAGAGTTAGAGGGTCAAATAAAGATGGAAGAGATGTTTTTAGCCGATCTTTGAATATATTATATTTATTATAGTATATTTGTAGCAATAGCCAACAATACATTGTATGAGTCAAAATTATTGACTTTTCTTTTATGCCAAAAATCATTAGGATATTAAGATCATTTTCTGTGAAGATATTTTGTAAATATCATATCATAACTTAATTTTTGATTAGTAATATGCATTGCTAAGAACTTCATTTGAACAACTTTAAAGATGATTTTCTCAATATTTAGATTTTTTTGCACTCTCAGATTCCAGATTTACAAATATTGTCCGATCATAACAAACCATACTTTTATGTATTCAGCTCAATAAAAAATGACCCTTATATAGACCCTAGTTATCACATATAGTGCTTTTTACGATGCAGATCGTGTCAAAGCAGCTTCCCCAAGATTACGTTATAATCATGAGCCGCATCTACAGGTAACGAGGGAGGTGTGTATCTTCAGTATTTCTCAGAGGTCGGGTTCAAGTATAATTAGTTTATATTAGTGATGGTCCGATATTGATGTGTGTTTATAACCGATAACGATTATGTTGCATGTGTGTGTACCCGATAACCGATATGCAGAACCGATATTGTATTTACTGTTTATAAAGAGTGAAGTCCATTCTTCACTTGTCAGTCGTCTGTAACAACAACAAACAACTTTCGTGTGTACATTTAATCTTCAAATTACAACAATAACAACATTTTATTAATAAAAAGCATCATCAGCAACACTGATATTAACAATAAGCAAAATAATGTGTAATGTGTGTTCAAATGGAGAAAATAAAGGACAGACGTCATATAACTGCTCATTTTAAACTACAGGTGTGTGTGTGTGTGTGTGTGTGCGAAGAATAATATTCTCTTGAATATTGAAATAAGCTATAACCACTGTATTTTATTGCTTTCTTAACAGGTGTGTTTATCAGTTATTAAAATGTGTGTGTCCAAATTATGAAAACTGCTCCAGGTGTGTGTGTGTGTGTGTCTATTTACACAGAACTGCTCAAACAGGTGTGTGCGGAGATAATAAATCATTAATTTAGTGTGTGTGTCCACTGCTCCAGGTGTGTGTGTGTAATATAATTTAGTGTGTGTGTCAAACGAGTGAATCTTGTATAAAGTCCACTGCTCCAGGTGTGTGTGTGTGTGTGTGCTCCAGGTGTGTGTGTGTGTGTGTGTGTGTGCTCCAGGTGTGTGTGTGTGTGTCCACTGCTCCAGGTGTGTGTGTGTGCACTGCTCCAAGTGTGTGTGCTTGGATGGGTTAAATACAGAGAACTACATTTCAGTGCTGGTTATACTCTGTATAATTATGTATGTGACAAAAAAAAGAAAACATTTTTATTTTTTTTACAAAATCGATATCTGATCATGGTAAATTGCTTAAATATCGGTCGATCTCTGGTTTATATATAACGTTCTCCAGAGAAACACGTGTCATGATAAACCCAGTGCTGTGTGCAGGCCTCCAGGACGTGTTCTCGTGTCTCAGGTGTGATGTTTTCCTCCAGGATGACGAGGATCAGATCTTCCTGGCGATCGGCCGAGCGATGGAGGAGATCGTGGACGACGCGGTCGACTGCTATTGGCTCGTCAGGTGCTTCATCAACCAGTTCAAGCTCAAGTTTGGAGACTCCGTCCCTCACCTGGTACAGGAACTATAACTAACTATAACTTTATATTTGACACTAACCGTTTAGTAGAATTATATTAGTGTTTAATAACCTTTAAATACATAATCACTGAAAATAACACATTACTTTTGTAATGTTGTTTTGTATCATTTTTTATGATTATTAATGTTGATTTAAGTGTTCTTATTTTTTTAAACACTATAATGCATGGTAACAGTTATTATGAGTTATATCACTGTTATTATTCATACATTTTTATGGTTTTCACGTTTTGTTTTAGGAGTTAATAACATGCCGAATAGATATTATTTTTTGTTGTTTTTTTAGATGCTGTAATAATCTGCTGTAATATCAGTTATTATCATTATTACTTTATAAGTTATTTTGTTGATTTAAGTGTTCAATAACAATCCAGAACAATGTTTTACTTTTTCTTTTTGACAGAATAAAAAAAACATGTTATTATCATTATGTTTTTAACGTAAGAGTTTTCTTTTTTTCTTTTACCGCTGTAATAAATAATAAAAGTTATTATTGTTAATATTATTTAATAATTTTTTATGCATTTTTAATCTTTAAAAACTATCCAGAACAAGTTTTTGTCCTTTTTAACACTTTAATATGATCAATATTTTGCATGTTTTTTATGTTGGTTTAAGTGTTCAGTACACATCCCGGACACATTTTAATTTTTGACACCGTAAAAGATAATAACTGTCATTGCTGTTGTGACTATTATACATTTTATTTATTTAATGTTTTATTTATTAATGATTAATGTTGATGCAAGTGGTTATGTCTTCATTTTGACATGCTAATAAATAACAGCCGCTGTTATTTCTATATTAATAACAACACTAGTTAACATGAAATAAGAATGAACAGCATTTATTAATCTTAGTTAATGTTAATTTCAATCACGAGTTGTGTTCGTTAACATTAGGTAATGCGCTGTGAACTAACATGAATAAACAACTGTATTTTCATTAATGAACATTAATAAATAGTGTAATAAATGCATAGTATATTCATGATTAACTAATGTTAACATAAAGTGCTACCAATATTTGTAATGTTTAACTGTTTCATTATTTGACTTGTGTTACACCAGATTTGACACGTTACTGAATAACAACAGTAGTTATTATTGTATAGTTTTTGCTCATAAACGGAGCTCCGAGACTATCAGAAAGCGGTGCATGTTTGGTTCTTGTGTAACGGCTCCTGGTGTAACGCTGCTCTGGGTTGTTTTGAACTGACAGCACGGTCTGTGTTTCAGCCGAAGAGTTTGGAGCACTTCCTGTCTCAGGAGGACGCCGCTCTTCTGGCTCATCTGAAGACGTCTGGAGCGCTGCACTCGCTGCCGTACCGGCTCTGGTTCAGACGCTGCTTTGCTGGATGTTTACCCGAGTCCAGCCTACAGAGGTCCGGTCCACCGACTCCTCTCAGAAATACAGGAGCAGTTGTATGATTCCAAACAGCTGTTTTCTCTGTCAATATATATATTAAACTGTCATTTATGTATGTGATGCGCAGCATCATTACTCCAGTCTTCAGTGTCACACACACAGTGGCGGCTGGTGCTAAACATGTTTGGGGGGGGGGCGCAAACAAACTGAAAGTACGGGCGATCTGTTTTTTTCTTCTTCATCCGAACGCCTTGTGAAGGGTATTTTTGTAAAGATAAAACCGAATTGTCTTTCATCTGGAGATATTGCGCTTGCTTCCACATTAATTAGTACCTGTCTGTCAACTGACGAGCTGCTGCTGAGTGGAACGAGAGTCGTTGAGAACGGTCCAATCACATGAGGCCAAACATATAAAAACAATATTGATTCGCTCTAACAACAAAAGTGGGAGGAGCCTGCGCCCCAAGGACAATTTGAAACAAGCCAATTAGAGCTTAGCCTCAAATCACATGCTTTTGAAAAGTTTGTGTACCTACATACACACTCATTAGTCCGGCGCCCCGCACACAAATATGAAAGAAATATAGTTTAGATTTTCAATAAATTATAATATAACTAACAGTAGAATACTATGACTAAATGATTTTATTTAGTTAATATTTGCGATATGTTATTGTTAACATGTTAAAGGGGGCTAACTTGAAGGGGGGGCTATTGACCAGCCGCCACTGGTGTCACATGATCTTCAGAAATCATAAACATTTCTGATTATTATCAATGTTACGTGTCATTGTTTTTTTTTATCTTGTCTGATTGACTGTGCTCTCGTGTGATTGGCTGATCGACGGACCGTGCTGTGCTGTGATTGGTCGGCAGGGTTTGGGATAAAGTCATCAGCGGCTCCTGTAAGATCCTGGTGTTTGTTGCCGTGGAGATTCTGCTCAGCTATAAGAGCATGCTGATGGGAATGAGTGACCCGGAAGGAGTTTACAACTTCCTGTCTAACGTGAGCCGCAAACATACTCTTTCAGTCACATCTCACGGCAAACATGGGTTTAAAGAAATGTTCTGAGCTCTTTATTAATATCTACATTATGACACTTTTCAAGTAATTTTACTTAAAACAACTTTTAAAATCCTTCAGTAATCTCATCTCATAGATGTCACTAATGATTTTATAATTAAATGTATTATTATTATTATTATTATTATATCAACCAGTTTTTTGATAAACACTTAATTACATAAAATAAGTGTTTTATTTATTTAATTACTATTATTATTAAATTAACGACTGTTTTTTTAACTGATGGACAACAAATATTTGTATTAATTGTATTAATTCAATTAAGTAACATCATTATTACAGGCTACCTGTTTTTGTTTGAGCAAGTAATTTTTTTTTATTTGTATTTTATTAATATATTACATAAGATTATTTAGTTTATTTGAACTAGTTTTAATTGAGGAATAAGGAATTATTTTATTTATTATATTAAATACTCATTTATTATTATTATATGAAATGCCATTTTAATATGGAACAATTAATTAATTGTATTATTTTTGTGTTATTATAATTATTATTATTATTATATGAGGTACTGTTTTTTATTTGAGGAACAAGGAATTACTTTTCTTTTTAATTGTATTTAAATAAAAAATATATATTATTATTATTATATCAACCACTGTTTTTTGGTAACAGTTAATTATATAAAATAAGTGTTTTATTTATTTTATTACTATTATTATTAAATTAACTACTGTTTTTTTAACTGACAGACAACAAATATTTTTATTAATTTAATTAAGTAACATAATTATTACTGATGTTTTATTATTATTTACATTATTACAGGCTACCTGTTTTTGTTTGAGCAACTAATTATTTAATTTTATTAATATATTACATAAGATTATTTAGTTTATTTGAACTAGTTTTAATTGAGGAATAAGGAATTATTTTATTTATTATATTAAATACTCATTTATTATTATTATATGAAATGCCATTTTAATAAGGAACAATTAATTATTATTTTTGTTATTATGATTATATGAGGTACTGTTTTTTATTTGAAGAACAAGAAATTACTTTATTTTACAATTTTATTTGTTCAATTAAATATTTTTTATTATTATTATTTTTTTTTTATTGATAAACTGTTAATTAATTTTTATTATTATTTGTATTATTATATGAGGTACTGTTTTTTTATTTGAGGAACAAGGAATTACTTTTTATTTTACAATTTTATTTGTTCAATTAAATATTTTTTTATTATTATACAATTTTTTTTAATTGATAAACTGTTAATTAATTGTATTATTGTATTAATTAATTTAATTTGATTAGTCATATTAAATAACATTTTGCCACAAATAGTATTGAATAGAATATGAATAAATAGAATATTGAATTAATTGTTTTTGTGATTTGTCATTTCTTGAAGTTCTTGATGCACCTAACGAGCTTCTGATCTCTCGGTCTCTGTACAGATGCCGCAGGAGAACACCGACGCCATCGTCACGAAGGCCATCGATCTGTGGCACAAACACTGCGGGACGCCCATGCACTCGCTGTAATCAGACAGGAACAGGAACGTCAGCTGTGTGTGTGTGTGTGTGTGAGTGTGTGTGTGTGGTCGCTCTTTTATTAGGTTGGTCTACATGAGAATCTGCATACATCATTCAGGAGTGACCGTACGGTACATGACATGCCTCCCGCTCTCGTCCTGCGCTCTCTGAGACAATAGCAGCAGCGGAAGAGAGAGACGCTAACGACTGGAAGCAGAAACACATCAATCCTTCAAAACATGACACGTCTGCTCTTCTGTGTGTGTGTGTGTGTGAGAGAGAGAGAGAGTGTGTGTGTGAGAGAGAGAGAGTGTGTGTGTGAGAGAGAGCGTGTGTGTGAGAGAGAGAGAGTGTGTGTGTGTGTGAGAGAGAGAGAGAGTGTGTGTGTGTGTGAGAGAGAGTGTGTGTGTGTGTGTGAGAGAGAGTGTGTGTGTGTGTGTGTGAGAGTGTGTGTGTGAGAGAGAGAGAGTGTGTGTGTGTGTGTGAGAGAGAGAGTGTGTGTGTCTGTCTGTGTGGTGTGTGTGTGTGTCTGTCTGTCTGTGTGTGTGTGTGTGTGTTCGTTCACTGATCAGCCTAATATACAGTTATTTTACACCGTCATGTCGTTCCAAACCTCTTTGAGTTCATAAGATCAGGAAAAGTGCGTAAAAATCTTTTTAATGAGCCTCAGAAAACAATCATGTAGGTTTGGAACAAATGATATATATTGTGTATGTGTGTATATATATATATATTTTTTTTTTTTGTGAACTTTTCGTTTAATGCCCTGCCAATGTGTTCAGTATCAAAATCAGTTGAAAATATTTATAAATAATATATTAACATAAAAACATCTCGGCACACATTGTTACAGTAACACTTTACAAAAAGGTCTCATATTTATGAACTAACAGAGGATTGTACAGCATTTAATCATCTTTGTCTGTTTAATAAAAATACAGTTGATCATTACTCATGAGTTCTCCGTGCATTAAGTTATGTTATCAAACATAACTTCATTTAAAATAGATTAGGAAATGTTCAAATTGACATTGTAATGTCATTTCAGGGAATTGTTTTCTAATTTATTATTACTATTAATACTACTACATGAACTATTGTTTTTTTTAAATTGAGAAATGAGGATTTTATTTTGTGTAAAATTGTAATAATATTAACTAAGGTCATTCCTTGTTATTCATAATTAAAAAAATCTCAATGTAGTAATAAAATATATATATAAAAAAAGTCTTAATTTCAACATTTTCTAACACATTTCTAAAATAAAAAGATTTTATCTGTTAATATTATTAGCTATTAAAATAAAAATGTAAATATTAAATGCAAATTTTTACTAGTAAATTTAGAAATCAACATAAACTTACTAATAATGTATTATTCTTAGTTTGCTGATTTCAAAATGTACGAGTGAAAAGTTATGTATTAGTAATAAATACAGTAGAATTGTTAGTTCATGAGTTAAAGTTGGCAAACGGAAACATATTATTGATAACTTCATTAATTAACATGAACTAATATTTCTACTGCAGTTATTAGTCTGTGTGTTGATTTCAATATTTACGAGTAAACAAGTTATTTTTAATATTTACATTTTTTTTATTTTAATAACTATTAATGTTAACAAACAAAAACTTGTATTTATGTTAAGTATATATTTAAGTTATTGTTGTTAATATTAGTATTATTACTACAATAAAATAAGCAATTTCCTGCTCCATAAAACAACTGTTCATGTAATAATACAATACAATTATAAAATAATAATTTGTAATGAACTTACAATGTTAATTTCGACATTTAACAATAGACTTAATTAAATTAAAAGTTGTTCATTAACATTAGTTAATAAAATTATACATTTTTCCTCAATTAAAGAGGAAATGTAATAATAATAATGGAATTATAAAATAATTACTTGCAGTACACTTATGACGCTAATTGAATAAATTAAAAATAGCATTTGTTCACATTAAATAATGCACTGTGAACTAACATAAACAATTGTATTATTATTATTAGTCAAGATTAAATGTTGTAAGAAATATTACTCATTAATGTTAACAAATGAGACCTTAATGTGACTGTTTCTGTATGATCACTGTGAATAAAATACACGAAAACGAATGTAACACTGATTATTGTGATGCCCTTCATTGTTTTGGTTTTATTTTGGCGACGCCCTGTAAAGTGGGCGGAGTTTAAAGGGCCGCCCAACACTCGATCACATGACAGCTGAGCACCAATGAGCACAAAGTGAGATCAAAAACACTCATGAACAATCAGTCACTCTTAACACGTTATTGCTCTGTCCTGTCACTCAACCGCAGCATCGCCTCCTGTGATTGGTCAGCAGTGTGGGCGTGGCCAACGTAGCTTTTTTGTTATTGGTTAAAGATGTTCTTGGGTTTTATGACTTAAAATAGCACAAACAGCAGCCAACATCATGGGTTTGACTCCCAGGGAATGAATGAAATTATGAAAATAAATATTTTATAGCAATGGATAAAAGTGTCTAGCAGATGCATACACGTTAAAAATAAGCAGGAGACGTGGAATTAAAGGAATAGTTTATCCAAAACGGCATAATTGGCTGAAAATTGACACCACCCTCAGATGAGTTTGTTTCTTCATCAGGTTTGTAGAAATGTGTCTCAGCAATGGAAGTGAATGGGTGCCGTCAGAATGAGAGTCTGATAAAAACATCACAATAATCCACAGTCCATCAGTTAACATCTGGAGAAGACAAAAGATGAAACTAATCCAGCATTAAGACAAAAGGTTTGAAGTTAAAACATCTTAATGCTGGATTAGTTTCATCTTTTGTCTTCTCCAGATGATAACTGATGGACTGTGGATTATTGTGATGTTTTTATCAGACTCTCATTCTGACGGCACCCATTCACTTCCATAGCAGAGACACATTTCTATAAACCTGATGAAGAAACAAACTCATCTACATCTTGTATAGCCTGAAGGTGAGGAACTTTTCAGCTAATTTTCCTTTTTGGCTAAATTATTTATTTGAAGATTTAGCGTGTAATAATGTGCGCTCATTAGAAAAGCCGTTTCCTTTGTGTTCTCGGTTTTTGAAAACTAAAAGGACTGGAATAGTTTATAAGTTACAAGTAGAAAATCAACTACATCGCCTGCTGCATTAAAAACCATTGCTTAAAAAAACAAAACAAAGAGAAATGAATGGCGAAGAGCACATTATAGTGTTATCAGTTTGTCTAAATCTCGGCACACACACAGACAGAGAGAGAGATCGTCCAGCTGAGAGTCCAGCAGGATCAGATCCACTCCGAGTGATTCCGGATCAAAACCAGCAGCAGAGAGTCTGTTCAGGGTCCGTTAGAGATGAACGGCTCCAAACCAGAGAGAGAGAGAGAGACCGAAGCGGCTCTACGGCCGGTGAAACCTGCAGAGAATCACAGCACCGTAAACATGACGTCCTTCCCACAATGCTTCACTTCATCATTCTTAACAGCAGGAGTGAAGTCGTATTCACATGAAACACTGCAGCACTCTAGTGCTTCACAACAGCCTGAGGCATCATGCGTATCAATGGGACTTGTGTGATTGGCAATGTTTATCAAATATATTTTTTTTTTACATAAAATGTATTTTATGTATTTGTACAAATATATGCTAAGAAACATGTAGATGCTAAATATACACTTTTAGGATTTTATTTTGAAGTATCTTGTGTTAATCAAAGCTGCATTTATTTGATTAAAAAAACGAGAAATTGTAAAATATTATTAGAATTTAAAATAACTATTTTCTATGTGAATATATATTTTATTTATGTGATGCAGCTGTATTTTCATCATCATTACTCCAGTCTTCAGTGTCACATGATCTTCAGAAATCATAATAATATGCTGATTTATGATCAAGAAACATTTCTGATTATTATCAATGAAGAAAACAGTTAAGTTGGCCAATATTATTTTCAACATAATAAATGTATTAATAAAAAAAATTAGAAGTCAATAAAAAAAATATTTTTAAATATGAGTATTAAATTACTATAAAATAGTAATATTTTGAGGCAGTAATTAAAGATTATATTGAGTACATATACAGTAAATTAACATACTTCCCAGAAGCCCAACAATTCACTAAAAATGTGTTTTTTATTGGTCTTATGAAGTATTATAATTTGTTCAAAATCATCACAATTAAAAGAACCAAAGACTTAAACTACTTCAGTCTGTGTGCGTTGAATTTATTTAATACACGAGTTTCACAATTTGAGTTGAATTACTGAAATAAATGAACTTTTCCACGACATTCTAATTTATTGAGATGCACCTGTTTATATATATATATATATATATATATACTTAAAAACATTTGTTTAATATTTTTTTTTACAAATTAGAGAGAAATAAATAGATATAGATAGAAAAGTCAAGGAATTTATTAGAAAGTTAAAAATATATATATACTGAAATTAAAATAATAGCTTATTTCTGTATATTTATATTGAATTAAAATGCATATTTTCAATAAACACGTCGCTGGAAATAGACAAAAAGGGTATAAAAAAGCTTGCTTTCTTTCTCATCATGATTAGCAATCAGCTGATAATACTGAATGCAGTATTTGGACATGAATGAAGTACAGAGAAGCCTGGTGTGAGATGCTGCGGTGTTTGTTCACCTGGTTAGATGTCGACTGGACTCGTGCACCTCCATCTCGGTGCTCTTGAACTCGTTCAGCTCTTTGCGTATGGCAGCCTGAGAGAGACACAAATCACACCAGACTCAGAAGACATGAAGATCAGTCTGTCCGTGTTTAAACAGCACCTTTACACTGTAAAGATCAGGGCCCGTATTCATAAAGATTCGAAGAATCCTCTCAGAGAGCTCCTAATTTAGCTTAAA
>CM049864.1:63270129-63272629 GCA_027474115.1 Schizopygopsis malacanthus | reverse complement strand
AACACAATAAGGTTCTGAAAGTGCTGTAACAGACCCAAATCATCGCTGCTGCATAGTTGCATTTTTCCAGTTTCCAAATATGTTAATGTAGTGATTAAATCCATTTCTGGTGCTATGGCATGTCTGCGCGGTGTCAGGGATGTTAACATGTCTTTAATAAGATCTGTCACAAACACGATCCCTGCACGATCTAATGTGTAGTGTCTAGTTAACTCATTAACACATTTCTTCTCCCTCTTCATGTTTCATCCATGTTCTCGGCTGCTAAATAAACTCTTAAGCCTCTTAAAAGCCCTCGTCCGTACTCCTAACAATTTCGGACCTTAAGACCTCTTTTAAGGGTTAAGATGCTTTCTGAATGACTTCTTTCTTTACTAGGATCTTTTCTTTAAATTTAAGAGGAAACACCCACATTTCTAAGAATTTTGTTTCTAGGAGCAACTCTTATCACTAAGATTTTTCATGAATACGGGCCCAGATTCATAATTTCATCCTTAAACTAGCCGCATTTATTTAAAGCTGCAGTATGTTTGAAAGCCTGGAGTCACTTGCAGATGTATCTTCCGTGAGTTGTGCTGAAGAATCGAATGTTCACCTACGTCTTGGAATATATGACCCAAATATATATTATCATCTGAACAAGTAACAAGTCTGTCACGCTTGTTCTGCCCAGCTGAGGAAAAAAAGCATTACAATAAATCACGCTACCAATGGTGATTAAATCTAACGATCGATTAGCTCATTTCACATATCATTTAATTTCATTCACATGTGTTTCATAAACACAAAATCCTTTCTGGGTTACAATCCGCCATCAAAATGATACATTTAATCACTGTAGCTGCTGTGAGAAAAGGCTCTAAACGATCCTCGCATGAGATACAGCTCCAAGCCGGGAAACTTCTTTATGTTTACAGACGTGATGTAATGACACGGAGCCATGCTCGAACCTCCCGCGGAAACACACCCGTACCGCTCAGAGGAGAAAACTGTATTATGAGCTAACCGTTGAGAATCGGGATAAAGTAAGCCGATAGTTTTGATCACTGGCTGGTTATGTACTTGCTCAAATATTGATTTCGCATCATTTTTAACCAAAAAAAGTTACAGACTGCAGCTTTAAGCTTAAGCTTACATCTCCTGAATGTAAGTGTTTTGCTCAGGGCTGAAAGTTTTAGAAATAAAAAAAATGTGAATTGAAAATAAATTAAATTGAAATGAATTTTTCTTTTTGTCCTAATAAAATTGTGATTTTTTTTTTTTTTTACATTTTCTGCGCTTAGAAAGCCACAATTTGTAAAAAAACAACAAAAAATAAAACCTGTGACTATATTAATATTAGTACTATTCCATAAAATAAGAAATTACTATTTAAATAATCTTATCGTACTGTAAAATAAAATACAAATTAGCATAAAAAATTTGAGTAGGAATTATATATATATTTATATTATTTATATAGTGTAATTATTTATATAGAAATCATTGATAAATAATATAAATATTTATTATGATTTTCATTAGAAATATATTACTACTTTAATAATAATACTAATGATTGTACAGTTAAAAAATGCATTGAAAATTAAAATAGGAACAGTAATTTAATTTGATATATATACTTTAATTGTATGTATATATATATATATATATATATATATATATATAGACTTTTTGCAGCATATATATATAGTTAGATAGAGAGAGTTTTTTTAATGCAGAATTCTACTACTTGCAAAGTAAGATTTCTGCTTTATTTATATGTTCAAAAGTGACAGCATCACGCTTGTATTGGTCCAGAGAAGAGGAACCTTATCTGCAGCAGTGAGTCTGGTCCAGGGTTTGTCCGCGCGCCGGTCGTAATCCTGAGCTTCCGCCAGTTCCACGTAATCACTGAAGCGGATGAGGATCTTGGCCTCTCTGAGCTCCTCTACGGTGGGTCTCTGACTCAGCTACACACACACACACACACAGAAACACACACACACACACACACACACACACACACACACACACACACACACACACACAGAAACACACACTCCTGGAGATGTTGCGTAACTCCATCTCATGTGTGCAGTGACCCAGAATAGCTGGTTGTTATAGGAACAGCTGAAAAAGCTCTCACCTTCCTGGAGAGCCGTTTCTTCAGCTCGCGCTTCTCCTCCAGCTCCTCCTGCTCGTTCTGCGCTGAACACACAATCAGACACGATCACTCACCACATCTAGCTTTCCTCATCATACTCGTACTGGAGTCTGTGAGACGTACGTTTGAGGATGTTCCTCTGCTCCAGCTCTTCTGCTGACGGTCTCTGGCTCAGACGACTGGAGACAGATGCATTTAGATCATTTAACCAGAACACACTCATCCTAACCCAGGGGTCTGCAACCTTCAACGCCAAAAGAGCCTTTCCTACCAAATACAATTCACGTGGAGCCACAAAATATTTGATGCCCAAATAAAGATAATAACGTTTTATATTCAGATGTTACAGTAGCA
>CM049864.1:63252629-63265129 GCA_027474115.1 Schizopygopsis malacanthus | reverse complement strand
AGCTGAAATGACACTTCTTTCTTCTGTAGAGCTAATTTAATAATTTTACAACATTAATACAGTTATTTTCCTGTTTATTTACTTTGAAGTGAGTAAGTTAATCTGTATAGTACAACGCGCTACTGAAAAAAATGTGACTTGACTGAATAAAACATAGAATATAATAATAATAGAGCAGCATTTCCCTGTTTACATAGCTAGTAAACGTGTGTGTGTGTGTGTGTGTGTGTGTGTCAGTGGGTGTGAGTGTCAGTGTGAGTGTGTGTGTGTGTGTGTGTGTGTGAGAGTGTCAGTGTGTGTGTGTGTGTGTGTGTGTGTGTCAGTGTGTGTGTGTGTGTGTGTGTGTGTGTGTGTGTGTGTGTGTCAGTGTGTGTGTGTGTGTGTGTGTGTGTGTGAGAGAGTGTCAGTGTGTGTGTGTATACCCTACGTGGGGACAAAATGTCCCCACAACGGAATATCCAAAATCCTTGTCCGTGTGGGGACATTTTTTGTGAGGAAACCAGCTTATAAATCAGCTAAGTGTGTGTGTAAAATTGCAGAATGTCTCCTGTGATGGTTAGGTGTGTGTGTGTCAGCGTGTGTGTGTGTGTGTGTGTGTGTGTGTGTGCAGTGTGTGTGTGAGTGTGTGTGTGTCAGTGTCAGTGTGTGTGTGTATGTGTGTGTGTGTGTATGTGTGTGTGTGTCAGCGTGTGTGTGTGTGTGAGTGTCAGTGTGTGCGTGTGTGTTTTAGGGCTGTCAAATAAAAATTTGGATTTTAAATTTTTAGTTGTCTGTCGATTTAAAAATAAAAATCCACATTTGAATGCAAAAACGTTGTGCATATATCACACAAAATAATGTCAATATAGGTGTCGTTGCATTTTAATATTTTTGAACATCAATACAGAGATGTTGTTTACATCAAAACTGAAACCAAGCCGTTCACACAGAACGCATATTTATCACATTTTCTAGCGGGACGTCTATCATCATCGCACAAGAGCTGCAGGTTTAGAAAACCATGTCAAATGAATGTAAGTTCAACTCTAAAAACTTGTCTCGAGACTTTATGCTGGTTTTTCCCCATCCCATTACATCTCATGTTTTAAATGAAAAAAGTACTCTTTGTGATTAGTTTTCGTTCCTTTGTATTAAACTATACGTACATACATGATGCTGTTTTGTTGCATCTTTTTATATTATATTTGTTTTATAAACATTATGCACTTTTTCACAGATAGTAATTTAATTGTATTGCTTTAAACGAGATCATTTTGCTCGATTGCGCCCTCTTGTGGCCTCAGGAGAGAAGACAAAACCTTCTTTCCACCAACTGAAATTATACCTTTTAAATTTGAATACAATTCTACTATTGTTCCTGTGGCTCAGTGGTTAGAGCATTGCGTAAGCAGCGCAAAGGTTGTGGGTTCGATTCCCAGGGAACACACATACTGACAAAATAAATGTAAAGCCTGAATGCACTGTAAGTCGCTTTGGATAAAAGCGTCTGCTAAATGCATAAATGTAATATTGATCATATTGGAATGTATTTTTGACAGCCCTAGTGTGAGTGTGTCCTCACCTCTCGAGTCGCTGCATGGTGAACGCGAGTGTTTTGTTGAGCTCCTCTATGATGCGGCTGGGCGGGTGCAGTGACAGCGGCAGTGTGGCGTAGTGCTGCGAGTGTGTGTATGTGTGTGTGTGCGAGCTCTGGGACGGCAGGCATCTGAGGGGATACGAGGGCGCCGGCTCACAGATCATCACTTTCTTTGGAGGCAGAGGCGGCGACAGTCTGGCCAGCATCTCTAGAGAGAGGAGCAGACAGAGTTTAGTTCCCTGCGCCGGGGTTTGTGGACACGGAGGAGCGGCGCAGGCGTCACCTGTCAGATGGTTGGGGATTCGGCTGTATGGCTTCGGCAGTAAGGCAGGAGGCTGCTTCAGCGACGACGGCCTCACGTGAGTGATGTCAGCGCTGCCGCTAGACAACGGCTTCACAGAGGGCGGGGCTTGAGATGGCTTTGGGACGAGATCCGAGAGACACGCCACAGTTTCTCCAGACGACTGGACCTCGGAGAACGACACTGGAGCACAGAGAGACAACGGGACGACGTTTGCATTTCAAAAGTTTGGAAACATGGGTTTTATAAAAGAACCATAACTGAGCAGAAAACCTGCATATTATTATGATTTCTGAAGATCATGTGACACTGAAGACTGGAGTAATGATGCTGAAAATACAGCTTTATTCAGTATTTTATATATATATATATATATATTAGTGCTGTCAAACGATTAATAATCCAAAATAAAAGTTTTTGTTTACATAATATATGTGTGTGTGATATATGTACACACACACACGCACACACACACACACACACGCATGTATATATTTAAGAATATGTTTATATATTAAATAAATGTATATATAATATAAATTATAAGAATATAAATATATACATGTAAATATTTTCTAAATATATACTGTATGTATGTGTATTTATATATATATACACATTATAAATATGCATAGCACACACATATATTATGTAAATAAAAACGTTTATTTTGGATGTGATTAATCATTTGACAGCACTAATATGAATATATATATATGAAATATATATATATTTTTTTACCTTTTGTAAACACTACTGGTGATTTTTTTTTTATGTTTTTGAAAGAAGTCTCTCCTGATCATAAAGTCTGCATTTATTTAATAAAAAATACAGTAAAACTGTGAAATATTATTTCAATTTAAAATAACTGTTTTATATTTCTATACATTTTAAACTGTAATGTATTTCTGTGATGCGCAGCTGTATTTTCAGCATCATTACTCCAGTCTTCAGTGTCACGTGATCTTCAGAAATCATAATAATATACTGATTTAACATTTCTGATTATTATCAATGTTGAAAACAGTCGCGCTGCTTCATATTTTTATGGAAACTGTGACATTTTATTTATTTTTCAGGATTCACAGATGAATAGAAAGTTCAAAAGAACAGCGTTTATTTGAAATAGAAATCTTTTGTAATATTATAAATGTCTTTACTGTCACTTTTATTAAATTTAATGCATCCTTGATGAAAAAAGTATTAATTTCTTTCGCCTTTCTGTTTATACACACACACACACGCACGCAAGCACGCACGCACGCACGCACACACACGCACACACACACACTCTCTCCCCCTCTCCCACACACTCACACTGACGCACACATGCACGCACACACACACACTGACACACACACACACACTCTCTCCCCCACTCTCCCACACACACACACTCTCCCCCACACACACACACACACACACACACACACACACGCACACACACACACACACACACACACACACACACACACACACACACACTCTCTCCCCCTCTCCCACACACTCACACTAACGCACACACGCACGCACACGCACACACACTGACACACACACACACTCCCCCCCACTCTCCCACACACACACACTCTCCCCCACACACACACACACACATGATGTTTTATGGGGACTTTCCATAGCAATGGTTTTTATACTGTACACTGTACACACACTGCCCCTACCCTAAACCTACACACAGGAGACTCTCTTTTACATTTTCAAAAAACCACTTACTGATTTATAAGCTGGTTTCCTCATGGGGACAAAAATGTCCCCACACGGACAAGGATTTTGGATATTGCACGTTGTGGGGACATTTTGTCACACACACACACAACACACACACACTGACGCACACACACACTCTCTCCCCCATCTCCCAACACACACACACACACACACACTTCCCCCACTCTCCCACACACACACACACACACACTCTCTCCCCCACACACACATTCACACACACACAATAATATAATTGAATATGTACTGCTCTTTTGTAATAGAAAGAGCTCACAACCCTTCAAGTGAATCTAGAATATTTTTTTAACAAAACAGCAAACATTACTCATTAACATATAACGACCCTCATTTGCATATCAACACCTATTCAGCACTCAGCACCTTGATCAATAAACATCAGTGTGAAATGTCTTAAAGGTACAGCATCAGAAATAGCTTTATGTAGAAGGTGAAAATGTTCATTAGACTCTAACCCACAGATATTTTGGGTGAGATTCGAAGTCAACCCGTGCAGAATATGAGAAGCGGACAGTAACGCACCTGTCGCGGTGACACAGGGGTCTGCAGACTCTGACACTGGACTGATGACCGTCTGTCTGTCCAGATCACTCACACACACACGGCCGTCGACGCTGACCTCGTCTACACACACACAGATCGAGACGTTCACACATTTCAAGAAAGCATGTTCTATAACGATAAGATAAGTGTCTTCCTGTGTTAATAATGACAAAGTCTAGTTCTTGACATATTTCTGTGTGCGTGCACGAACCACATCGCGGAAAGTGGACGTGAAATTGAGGAGGAGTATAACGTTATTGTAAAGGATGAGCTGCTTCTACAATCTGGAACTGGGTTTTTAGGGCTGTACAGAGAGACAAAACAATCAGTCTGAGCCTTGAATAAATGCACTACAGTAGCACGTGTGCAATACAGTTTTGCATGTGTATGAGCCCGTTTAAAAACCTGTTGTCCAACAAAGATACCATTTATTAACAAGATTTTACTCCAAATTAACTTAATAACATAAGTCAAGTGTTTGAAATAACTTTTTAGATCAGATGTGGTTTAATATCACAGAATGCAGCAGAAAATCTTTAGAAATGTCTTTAGTTTTAATTTAATAGTTAAATTAACTATTAAAGAGTTATTTTAGTAACGTTAATTCAACATACTACATGGAAATGAAATAACATATATATATATATATATATTTATATTTGGGTGTTTGGCATATTAGAATAATTTTTATACTCATACCTTTTGTTGTTTTAATATTTTGAAATGTTTTAGCTTTATTTGTGTTTTCATTTAAATGTTGTTGTATGCATTTGTCATTTTATTTCATTTCTCCATTTTCTTAAATGTGTGTAGATAGTATTTATAGAGTTTTAACTTATAGTCTTAGTTACTGTTTCTTATTTGTAAGTCGTTTTGGATAAAAGCGTCTGCTAAATGACTAAAAAGTAAAGTAAAAAAAGAAATCATACTATTTTATTAGTATTATATGCAGTGAGACAGGCTATGTCGATTGGCATCGCATTATAAATATACTTTATAATTATAAAAATGTGAAGAAAATGTTTAAAACATATATTGTCACAATCGTAATCTTCACGTTTCCTCAGTTAAAATGCTCTATCTGTGTTTTATTCACCTGCAGCGATACCTGGATACCTTTGTCCATATTAGGACTTTCCTGGAGCGTCATCAGTGCTAATCCAGCATTAATTATACAGTCATTACATTAAGTGTGTATTCAGAAATGCTCATAACACCCTATTTTTGGGTAGAAATAGGAAAAGAAACATGATTTTATCGCCCATATCGCCCATCCCTAGTCGTTCAGTTCCTGCCTGCTTGAACGGATAAAGTAGAACAGCTCTTTTCTTACCCTTCTCGTACACTTCCTTCAGCACGCCTCTCTTGATGAGCTCTTCTCTGCTCTGACGCGTCGACATCTTCCTCTCCAGCACTGCCAATCATCAACGCAACTGCTTAGACATGAAGACAGTGCGTCTGCTGCTGCAATGCTGTGCGTGTCTCGTACCTGCAGACGTCTGCTTGAACTTGTCGCTCTTTTTCTTTCTCCATTTCCACGGTTTGAAGAGTCGTCCCAGACTGGCCAGCTTGCTGCGTCTGCGTATCGGAGGCGTGTGCGTCCCGGGAACCAGCGAATCGGAGCGCATCGCCGCCAGACGCTCGGCACCCTCTGCTGAACACACACAACACACACACACACACGGGACGTTTGGAACGCTGTAAAACCTGGCATATGACGAAAAAAAGTGCTTTGGTCAAATCTAAAACAAATAGTTTGCATGTGTTCTTCTGATACAGGCTGTTATAGCTCATAAAGTCTAATACAGTGAGAATATGAAGACAAAACAGCTCAATTTGATTCAGAGACTGAGCAACAATATGTTGCAGATGCTGATATTTATATGGACAAAACGTTATGAAATTCTGATGCTTGTAATATACACTCACCGGCCACTTTATTAGGTGCACCTGTTCAATTGCTTGGTAACACAAATTGCTAATCAGCCAATCACATGAAGACGACTTGCTGAAGTTCAAACCGAGCATCAGAACGGGGAAGAAAGGGGATTTAAGTGACTGAACGTGGAATGGTTGTTGGTGCAGACGGCTGGTCTGAGTATTTCAGAAACTGCTGATCTACTGGGATTTTCACACACAACCATCTCTAGGGTTTACAGAGAATGGTCTGAAAAAGAGAAAATATCCAGTGAGCGGCAGTTGTGTGGATGAAAATGCCTTGTTGATGTCAGAGGTCAGAGGAGAATGGACAGACTGGTTAGAGATGATAGAAAGACAACAGTAACTCAAATAACCACTCGTTACAACCAAGATCTGCAGAATACCATCTCTGAACACACAACACATCGAACCCTGAAGCAGATGGACTCCAGCAGCAGAAGACCACACCGGTGCCGCTCCTGTCAGATAAGAACAGCACACGGAGGATACAATTCACACAGACTCACCAAAACTGGACAATAGAAGATTGGAAAACGTGATGAGTCTCGATTTCTGCTGCGACATTCAGATGTAGGGTCAGAATTTGGTGTAAAGAACATGAAAGCATGGATCATCCTGCCTTGTCTCAACGGTTCAGGCTGGTGGTGGGGGTGTAATGGTGTGGGGGGTATTTTCTTGGCACACTTTGGGTCTCTTAGTACCAATTGAGCATCGTTTAAACACCAGTCTACCTGAGTATTGTTTCTGATCATGTCCATCCCTTTATGACTACAGTGTACCATCTTCTGATGTACTTCCAGCAGGATAATGCACCATGTCACAAAGCTCAAATCATCTCAGACTGGTTTCTTGAACATGACAATGAGTTCACTTTACTCAAATGACCTCCACAGTCACCAGATCTCAATCCAATAGAGCACCTTTGGGATGTGGAGGAACGAGAGATTCACATCATGGATGTGCAGACGACAAATCTGCAGCAACTGTGTGATGCTATCATGACAATATGGACCAAAATCTCTGAGGAATGTTTCCAACACCTCGTTGAATCGGTCACAAAGAATTAAGGCAGTTCTGATGGCAAAGGGGGTCCAACCCGGTACTAGTATGTGTACCTAATAAAGTGGCCAGTGAGTGTGCATCGATGAGATGTTTATAACAGTGCAGCAGATACTGACATAAAACGATGTAAATATCAGCGGCTGCTCTATATCTCCAATAATGTCTTATTACGATGAGATTGAAATGATCCAAACATATAATGCAATGCTGATTGAGAGATGAAGAAATAAGATCCTGATGATCAGATTTGAGACTAAAACATGATTGATGGAGAATCAAGTAAAGCTGTGTTCATCTGGAGATACGACTGCAGTTATTCTGATCAAAACCAGCCCAGATTTGACTACAATTACACTAAAAGAGCTTTTACTGGATAGAAAAACCCATAAACGATCAATCAGACGACCGAAGACAGTAGACTGTGTGTGACAGCAACGTTTGGATCATTTTGAATCGATGGAAACAGGGCTTTACAGGGTTTATAGGAATAGCAGATGTGTTTTATTGTGCTTTTTAAGAGTAAAACTCAACATCCACATTTAATGCATGAAAACAGACAAAACATCTGAAAGAGAAACAACCTGAGGGTCAGTTAAAGATGACAACTTTCACTCCTGGGTGAACTATTTCTTTAACAAACTAGTAAATCTAACTGAAAATGGAAACATTTCCAGTAGCTGCAATAAGAGGTAGTAAAGTCAAGGTCTTAAATGAAACCTGAACAGTCATAAATCATAAAGAAAATGAGCCAAAAGGCTTTGAAAGAGAAGAAACTAAGCATTAAAAATGCCATGGCAGAGACCAAATACCTTTAGGATCAAGTAATTGGAAAAACTAACGCAACGTATTCAATAATCTTCAGAAGAAATGACTAAAACAGAATATTTTCGTGTCATTTCCATTTTCTCACTTTTTTTTATTACTTTTTTCCATTTGGTAACTCAATAAAATAGGGCAAAGACATACACTAACATTCATTTTCTGAGATTAAGGAGCTTCAGAAGGGGAAGATGACTGTCACACGCATAAAGTGTACATTTCTAATCCATCTTCTCACCCCAGGAGAGTAATCTTCAGATATATTCTACATCTGCTCTCTAATAATCCACTGTTCATATCACAGAGTGACTAATAT
This sequence comes from Schizopygopsis malacanthus, assembly GCA_027474115.1. Classification (NCBI taxonomy): domain Eukaryota; kingdom Metazoa; phylum Chordata; class Actinopteri; order Cypriniformes; family Cyprinidae; genus Schizopygopsis; species Schizopygopsis malacanthus. The sequence goes on along the minus strand of CM049864.1, from coordinate 63,256,807 downwards.
ATACACAGAGTGACTGTAACGTGTGGAAAAAGAGCTCACTGTGAGTCCAAGAGCTGTATTACAGTCAGCAGGAATTATATTTCGGACACTTGTTTCTGCCTTTATTGAGTTTTTTTTACTTAAAAATGATGGCAAGAAAATTAAATAAAAAGTTACCCCAAAATTAAAATTTGCCGAAAATGTGCTCCCCCTCAAATTATCCAAAATGTAGATGAGTTTAATGTGTCTCTGCATCAGTGTCTCAGCAATGGAAGTGAATGGGTGCCGTCAGAATGAGAGTCTGATAAAAACATCACAATAATCCACAGTCCATCAGTTATCATCTGGAGAAGACAAAAGATGAAACAAATCCATCATTAAGATGTTTGTAACTAAATTCTGAAGTCCATAATCCATAATAACGCATCCTCCAGTGAAAAAGTCCATCACATCAAAATCCAGCCTTTTTAAACATTTGTTTAGAGCTGTTTTGGCTTGTAAACGGTGCTTGATCTGTGCAGATTTCTCTCCTGATACAGACCAGAACACTTTATCACTGGAGGAAGAGTTATTATGGACTCATGATGGATTAGTTTCATCTTTTCTCTTCTCCAGATGTTAACTGATGGACTGTGGTGTGGATTATTGTGATGTTTTTATCAGACTCTCATTCTGACGGCACCCATTCACTGCAGAGCATCCATTGCTGAGACACTGATGCAGAGACACATTTCTGCAAACCTGATGAAGAAACAAACTCATCTACATCTTGGATGGCCCGAGGCTGAGCACATTTTCAGCACACTTTCATTTTTAGGTGCACAAGGACATTCAACATACGGTACTTAAGCGAAATTTTAAATAAACGTATAAAACTTGAATAAAAGCTACATTTAATTCTCCAACAAAAACGACTCTAACTGCATGCGTCTGGTCTAAACAGCTGCTCTGAAATCACGGGAAGCCTCCTCTGGGAGAACTGGGAGCGTTCTGGATCCACTGGCCACCGAACGTCAGCGGCTCTGGGGTAAAAATAGGCTGGAGCATTAAAACAGAAAGAATGAAGCGTGTTTTTCTGCTGCGTTCACTTCAGCTCCACATCTGACCAATGCATGTAGGTCATCGGTTAAAACCAACAACCGGGATGCAGAAATCACGAATATAAGACCAAAACGATCAAATCTGGATTTAACACAAGTTCAATGCCAACATATTAACTTCCACAAAATAATATAATAACAATCAACAATACTACAGATCACAGCAAATAAACGTTAAACACAAACACTTATAATTATATAATTCATATTTAATTTTAAATTAATAAAACCTCTTATACCCGTACCTGTTATGTAATGTAATTTATTTCTTATTTAAATTAGAATTTTTATTTGACACTAATTTTATATATAAAATGTATATTTATTTAATATGATGAATCACTGTAAATTAATCTGTGACTCATATTTTTACTTACAAAAACATAATTACACTTTAATGTAAAAGTACATGTAATGTCTTAAGTGAATATGATAAATAATTTGAATTTATTAATACCAAATACCATTTTACAGTAAATTTAGACGTTAAATTCATTATCATTTTTCTCTGTATATGGTCAGGTAATTTACATAATTTTTCAATATTGTTACAGTATATGACACGAAGGTAACACTACAGTAGTAGATTAGTGCAACAAAAGTGCAATAAATGACAATTCTAAATCTTTTAATATTAATAAGAAACATAAATGTTCATAAATTTAAAGCCATTACTGGAAATTTATCAAATTCAAAAATACATAATACATTTTATTTGCTCATATTTACATATAATTTGATATAAATACGTGATAGTATGCAAAGCAAATCATTTATATCTTATATTTGTAACTACTACAAAAGTAAAGTGTTTAAGTCTTTCTCTGACATCTCTCTCTCAGAATAAATCTGTCAAAAGAAGAGATGAGAGAGAAATCAAGAGAACAAACTTCAGTCACACCGAAGAGAACCGGTGCCGGTCCGTCAGCAGATACTAGACTCAAACGAGCAATCAGGTAACATAACGCTGGAGAAATATATATGAGACATGCAGAAACGTTTAGACCTGTTTATCATAATGCATGACCGTAAAGGACATATCATATAGCCCCTTACGGTTATGTGTCCAAGACCTACTAATAACGTTATGTTTATTATTGGAGAATAACTCATAAAATAGTTCTCTGAATTTAATTTGAGATTTACTATGGACTGACATTTTATATTTCATATAAAACATACATTTAAAAAAATTGCTTGAGGTTATGTGTGTCCCTGGAGCATGAAAGCAGTCATAATAACACAGGTATATTTGTAGAAATATCCAACAATACACTGTATGGGTCAAAATTATACATTTTTATTTTATGCCAAAAATCATTAGGAGATTATGAAGATATTTTGTACATTTCTTACCGTAAATATATCAAAACTTAATTATTGATTATTAATATGCATTACTAAGAACTTTATTTGAACAACTTTAAAGATGATTTTCTCAATATTTAGATTTTTTTGCTCCCTCAGATTCCAGATTTTCAAATATTGTCCGATCATAACAAACCATACATCAATGGAAATATTATTTATATCAGCTCTTAGATGAAGATAAAATCTCAATTTCAAAAATATTTATATTTATTACTGGTTTTATGGTCCATGGTTACATTTATGAGATGTCTACTAATAAGAATTTAAAGTTCAATATTTGTTCATTAATTTAGCTCTGTTTAGGGGACGTTATGGGTTAAGGATTAACTAGGCCAAGATTACATTATATTAAAGGAGAGGGTGTAAAGGCTCTTTTATTCTCCGGCAGCGTCAAGCGCGGCTCTCACTCACCGTCACGGATGTCATTCCCGCGGCTGCAGTTACTGCAGATGTGCTTGATATGACCGGAGATCACAAACGGCGTGTTGTTGTTACCGGGGGAGGTGGGTTGCCGCAGTTTGACCAGGTTAAAGGCTCTCCGTTTGCGCGGTTTCTCTGCGGACGACGACGATGATAACGAAGAGGAAGATGACGCGTCCTCCCGTAACCGAGATGTGATCCAGGTCCCGTGCGCTCCGGTGAATGCGGGACCCGCCATGGGCGCAGCGGCGGCGGCGGACCCGTGTCTAGCTGTCACACCCCGGGATGGTGGGGATATCGAACGGAAGAGCGAGTTCATGCGCCTCACCGTTCATCCCGAGCCACGCGAACCGGGGTTATATCACTGACGCAAAACGTTTGGTCCACCTGACTACTTTATAACCGTGTGTGTATAACGTTATATACACACACATACATACATACATACATACACACGCGCGTGTATGTGATTTATATAATATATCGCCTCTTTAAACCCCCCCGTTACCGTTAAATCCTTAGCAACGTTCGCGCAATTTCAAGCGACTGGCGCAGATTTGTTTATCATAAGCGGACGGATGCGCCTCTCCGTGGCATTTCTTCAAATTCATCAACGTGACGCAATGCCGTGAAGTCCACGTAAAAATACGCGGACCGGAATCGACCGTTAACGGGAGCAAACTCGCCGATCCTGCTGTGAGAGCTTGTCTTATGAATATTAATAACCTCCTTCGTCCCTCAGGCCCATCCGATTGGAGGCTGTTGTTAAGTGGGCTACAATGTTTGAAGGCTTGGCTCATAAATATTAATGACGCAACTTGACCCGGCCCACTTGATTGGACGGTTCTGTTAAACAATACTACGCTGAAGGCTAAGCTCATAAATATTCATGAGGCAATGTGACGTTCGGCCAGTAAGATTTAAACAGCCGTTAACAGCTATTTTATTGTATTTTTATTACAATATTTAAATGTTATCTTTTCTAAAACATATTTTTGGTTATCAAGCAGCGTAAACCCCAAGCCTTCACCATAGTATTATTTTCGCTGGCCACACGGTCCAGATCCAGACCGGATCCACCGAGAAGCCCCGCCACATCACCGTATTTCGAACGCGGGTCGCACCGCTAGAGGCTGCGGTTACAGAAACCTGGACTATAATAAAAAATAATAACGGTAACCATTTTCACAAACACCGTCTGTGTCCAACCCTATTGGGAAACTATGTGTTATTATCTGTAGGGTATAGAAAATTATGTAGATTTAACATATATCCATATCTTCATAAAATCCTACAATAATTAGCGGG
>CM049864.1:63232910-63247529 GCA_027474115.1 Schizopygopsis malacanthus | reverse complement strand
ACACACACACACACACACCTGAGCAGTGGACCACACACACACACACATACATACACACATCACACACTGGAGCAGTGGACACACACACACACACACACACTATCACACATGGAGCAGTGGACACTCAACACACACACACACTTGAGCAGTGGACACATCACACACACACACACACACACCTGGAGCATGACAACACACACACACACACCTGGTGTCAGTGGACACACACACACACACACACACACACCTGGACAGTGGACCACACCACTCAGCACACACCACAACACACACACACACACACACACACACACACACACATACACACACACACACACATCACTAATAAATTAGATGTTATAAATGTTTAATTAACACTTAACTAATGTTATCAAATGACACCTTATTGTAAAGTGTTACCAAAATACCATTATTACAAAGTAAAAAACATGATCAAATATTCAATTCAAATAATGAGATTAAATCCTAAAAACTTTCCTCATCGACCAACAAGAAAAGCTCTTCATCTGCAGCAAAGCGAATCACATCCTGAATGCACTCTCTGCTCTGAACACGACCTGAAAAACACACATACATATGATGATTTATTCAAAAACATTAGCATAGCTTCTTCAATATAATATCTGGGATATCATGTACATCACGTTTGTAACACAGAATATCATTTCAAGTCATTTAAAAAACACTTCGATCAAACCTTTAATCACACTTGCAATTAATCATTGAGTTTTTAGATGGCTAATGATCTTTGTTCTGTGTGCATATATATATATATATATATATATTAGTGCTGAGCAATACAGATTACAATACCACTAAATATATTACAGCTTTTGGACAGTAAAAGATGCATAACTTATATATTTACTGTAAACGTTAAAACAGCCATTGTTGACTAGTGCATTGTTGGAATTGCAAAATATTTATTATTATTATTTATTATTACATACTGATAATACAATGTATAACCTGAATGCACTGTAAGTGTGCTAATGCAAAATGTAAATTATAAGGATTAAATTATTTAATTAAAATAAATACAAATTTTGTTATTATTTAGAGACTATTTTACCAAATGAACAAGAAAATATAATATAAATCTTAAAAAGTTTTTCTCTAGAGTTTAGTTTCAAGACTTCATTGATTGAAACTATTAAACTAATAAAAATATTTGACTTTACATTTTAATTGTATCTTTAGTCTTGTAATTCTGACTTTTACATCACCAAATTGCAAGAAAAAAGTCCAAAATATGATTCGTAGCTGAGGAAATGTCTGAATTGTGATATGTAAATTCATAATTGCGATAAAAAAAGTCTTCTTGAGTGATAGTAAGGTTGAATTTTGATTTTACATTTGTATTTATAAAATACGGTATTGTGACATAAAAAATATATGAGTGTATATTCAAAAAAATAATAATAATTGAAAAAATATTTTAAAAAGGCCACTTTTTATACATTGAGACTTTTTATTCTCACAATTCTGAGATATCTTCAAATTGCAAGTAAAACCAGTCCGAATTGTGAGATAAAATGTCACAGTTAAATGCAATTATTAATATAAAAGCTTTCATAACTAACACTGTTTTTGCTCCTGAAATTTAAAATCAGTGCTGCTGTCAAAACATCTTCAGATAACAGTTATGAAAATCAGAAGTATTTTCACAGAACTGCTTCATATTAAATCACCCGCAAAATCATTATGAATATATTGTCCCGTACCTGTGGGGTTGCCAGGGTTACTGATGTAAATCGCTCGTGGAAAGCACCGCCCTCTCGAGCCTGAATGTCTCTGTTTAGCTCCGCCCTCCCAAAGCTCCACCACTCTGCTCTCGTAACTGATAGGTCACCGGAACCACACCCATCCTGTCCAGGAGGCGTGTCAGAGTGTGAGGGGCGGGGTCTGGGATCATCACCGCAGACACGCCCTTGATGGACAGAGCAGCCGCAGCATCACTGCATTCAGTTCGGTAACAATATGGTGAACTTTATCATATCATATCAAGGCCATCAGCAGTAGATCTTTACTCCACAATAAAAAGATTTCCTGAATTGAAACATGCCTCTAATTACCCACAGCTGAAGTTATAATATAATTGATTTTGGCGTGTACCATCAAAGCTCTCTGGGTGTCAACAGTGATGAAGACTTGCTCTGGACTGGACGGGACGCCTCCGTCCGCAGAGAAATAGACTTTGCTATAGTGTTTCTCAACATGCATTGATCCACAGGAGTCGTCGTGTATGAACCTGAAAAGAGAAGTGACCGGACAGCCAATCAGATCGCGAGTCTCACAGGTCACATGAGAGTTTTAGCAAATGTTAAAAATTAAAATTATATTATATATATATATATATAATCGTCCCAGAAGGAAGACTCTTCTAAAGATGATGCACAAAAAGCCCGCAAACAGTTTGCTGAAGACAAGCAGATCAAGCACATGGGTTACTGGAACCATGTCCTGTGGTCTGATGAGACCAAGATAAACTTATTTGGTTCAGGTGTCAAGCGTGTGTGGCGCCAACCAGGTGAGGAGTACAAAGACAAGTGTGTCTTGCCTACAGTCAAGCATGGTGGCGGGGGTGTCATGGTCTGGGGCTGCATGAGTGCTGTCGGCACTGGGGAGCTACAGTTCATTGAGGGAACCATGAATGCCAACATGTACTGTGACATATTGAAGCAGAGCATGATCCCCTCCCTTCAGAGACTGGGCCGCAGGGTAGTATTCCAAGATGATAATAAACACTGCCTTGCTAAAGAAGCTGAGGGTAAAGGTGATCTGTGGGTCATCCTCAAACGGAAGATGGATGAGCGCAAGGTCTCTAACCTCCACCAGCTCCGTGATGTGGTCATGGAGGAGTGGAAGAGGACTCCAGTGGCAACCTGTTAAGCTCTGGTGAACTCCGTGCCCAAAAGGGTTAAGGCAGTGCTGGAAAATAATGGTGGCCACACAAAATATTGACATTTTGGGCCCAATTTGGACATTTTCATTTAGGGGTGTACTCACTTTTGTGTCCAGCGGTTTAAACATTAATGGCTGTGTGTTGAGTTATTTTGAGGGGACAGTAAATGTACACTGTTATACAAGCTGTACACTCACTACTTTACATTGTAGCAAAGTGTCATTGCTTCAGTGTTGCCACATGAAAACATATAATCAAATATTTACAAAAATGTGAGGGGTGTGCCCACTCCTTTGAGATACTGTATGTATATAATACCACCATATAGACATTCTTTCAGATTGATGCGCAAATCAAAAAAAAAAAAAAAACAATATATATCAGACAATTTTCCACAAACAAACAGAATCTTTACCGATACTGCCTCCATCAAAGTGACTGAGGAGTTTCTGAGCTCTGAGACGAGCGTCAGGAGGAAGAGCATCGCCCTGCAGGATTCTGGGATACACACATCCAGCTGCCACCTGACAGAGAAGAAAAATCACTCACTTCTCTAGTCTGACGCGTTTCAGGATATACAGCAAGCAAAAGTTATTTCAGAAGCTGAGTGCAGTCCTTACTAACAATTCTTGGTTCCCAGAACGTTATTTTTTATGGTTTGTTTTTGGTTAGCCAGGAAAGTTTTCTTAATGGAAATAGAACGTTAGTTTTTGGTTTGTAGAACGTTAGTTTTTGGTTTGTAGAATGTTCCCAGAACGTTAGATTTTGGTTTGTTGAACGTTAGTTTTTGGTTTTTCGAACGTTAGTTTTTGGTTTTTCGAACGTTAGTTTTTGGTTTTTCGAACGTTCCCAGAACGTTTGTTTTTGGTTTGTAGAACGTTCCCAGAACGTTAGTTTTTGGTTTGTAGAACGTTCCCAGAACGTTAGTTTTTGGTTTGTAGAACGTTCCCAGAACGTTAGTTTTTGGTTTGTAGAACGTTTCCAGAACGTTAGTTTTTGGTTTGTAGAACGTTCCCAGAACGTTAGTTTTTGGTTTTTCGAACGTTAGTTTTTGGTTTGTAGAACGTTAGTTTTTGGTTTGTAGAACATTATTGTAATGTTTCTCTAACCTATTTACGTCGGTAAATCATCCAGCACACACGACCCAGTGTAGTATAACTGGCATGGAAATGATCTGTATGGACGCCTAATCAGTATTATAAATAGCATATCTTGTTTTTATCTATTGTTTCATTAATAAAACATAACATGATCACATCAACCATCATATGTAAGATTACATAAGATTAAATCCGTCCATTAACGTTACTGGGTAAGTTAAGTTAGCTAACCAGATTTTATTTCTCCAGCACCAAGTAAAAATGACTTCACGTATAGTTCATAAAATATGACGTTTATTCACAGATATTAAAAAAGAATAAAAATTACTTTGACTTAAAGTAGGACATCAGTACATTAATTTCTTATCACTGAAGTGTACAGTTTGTACAGCGGGACATTCCTCTTTTGATCCGTAAACAAAAACGTCTTGCTTAACATCATTAAGCATGTCAAACTCCTCCGAAATCATATTTACTGTCATAACTATATTCATTTTAAGTAGTCATTCAATAAATAGATCGATAAACGAGCGAGTACGAGTAAACAAGTAAAACGAAATGACCGTTATTTTTTAATTCCGCGAGCGCGCGGCTCTCTGAGGAACACGGGTGAAAAGCGTGCTGGAGCAGCGCGTGCAGATCAGAGGCGCGCACGCAGATTAAACAAGATTAAACAAACCCACGAAGTTATGATTTCTGTTAGCACTCCTGCTTAATCCTGGCTCGATATTACAAGTTAAAACTTGTTTTGATTGGTAACATTTCTGTAGTTTAATAAATGCTGCATTAAACGAATTTCAGGGCAAAATGTCTGCAACGTTTTCATTGGAAAGATAGTTTTACAAGGTTATAAAAATAACCCAAAACTAACCATTGTTCTCTATAAGTTTGTTTTAATGATATTTTAAAAATAACCACCCTTCAACTCTCTGGGAACGTTATTTTATGGTTACAAAAAAAACTACTAAAAAGAACGTTTCCCTAACGTTAGTATATGGTTCCCAAAAATAAAATAAAAACTAACATTAGGGGAACGTTCTGTGTTTGTTGGGGTGTTACATATTGACGAAAGACTGAGGAAAAAACACTGTGTTCATTATATAAACGCGCACTGATGAATCATTCACGTCGGTTTTGTTCTGACGTTGTTCCACAAAACCAGAGAGCAGGTCACATTCTGTGCTCTTCTGTAATTCAGTCACTGATCCTTTAACGTTACGCTCAATATATCACTTATTTAAGCAACAATTAACAACTTGCCTGACCTGTCTCACAAAGGTTATTGGCTTGATTCCAGCGCTGTGAGGGTCTCCAGAACTCAGATCCAGAACCTTCCTGAAGGACCCGTTCATATTCATCCCCTGTGATGTTAACAGTCACATAACATTTACAAGACTCAATTTAATAAACTGTTAAATATTCACCATCATCCATACTGCTGCTATGTATATACCCGGTACAACCTGTTTGCACATTCCTCTTGCACATCCCTGCTTATATTATTATTAATTCCACAGTATTGCACATTTTACTCTTTAATTTTTCTTATTTTGTTCCTATATTTATATACTCTTGTGTTGTGTTACATATTTTGCACTGTCCATTGAGTGGACCTGACCTGACTTACATTTCACTACTGATTATATCCTGTATAATTGAGTATGTGACGAATAAAAAAAAACCTTGAACCTTAACAGGGGCCTGATTTAGTATGGACACTAGGGACATTGAGTGAGTCATTTACGCTGGAACCGCTCCGATTGATTCAAACTCGTGACGTTGATCATTCAGTTCAAGTAATTCATTTGCAAAAAAACTGATCAAAAGAGCCATTCATTTTCGAGTTTCTACATCGCTAATGATTTTAAAGAACACCAGTGATGGCTGAAACTCAGAATCAGTTAAACCATTGCGTGCAAAATTATTCACTGCTTTCGAGCATTCCATAGCGAATCATTTGATTTAGTTCGGGACTTCAAAGCAAGTATTCCCAAATCATTTGATTCAGTTCGGGACTTCAAAGCAAGTATTCCCGAATCATTTGATTCAGTTCGGGACTTCAAAGCAAGTATTCCGAATCTTTTGATTCAGTTCGGGACTTCAAAGCAAATATTCCGAATCTTTTGATTTAGTTCGGGACTTCAAAGCAAGTATTCCGAATCTTTTGATTTAGTTCGGGACTTCAAAGCAAGTATTCCGAATCTTTTGATTCAGTTCGGGACTTCAAAGCAAGTATTCCGAATCATTTGATTTAGTTCGGGACTTCAAAGCAAGTATTCCGAATCATTTGATTTAGTTCGGGACTTCAAAGCAAGTATTCCGAATCATTTGATTTAGTCGGGACTTCAAAGCAAGTATTCCGAATCATTTGATTTAGTTCGGGACTTCAAAGCAAGTATTCCGAATCATTTGATTTAGTTCGGGACTTCAAAGCAAGTATTCCGAATCATTTGATTTAGTTCGGGACTTCAAAGCAAGTATTCTGAATCATTTGATTTAGTTCGGGACTTCAAAGCATGCATTCCGAATCATTTGATTTAGTTCGGGACTTCAAAGCATGCATTCCGAATCATTTGATTTAGTTCGGGACTTCAAAGCATGCATTCCGAATCATTTGATTTAGTTCGGGACTTCAAAGCATGCATTCCGAATCTTTTGATTTAGTTCGGGACTTCAAAGTGAATCTTTTGATTCAGTTCGGGACTTCAAAGCAAGTATTCCGAATCTTTTGATTTAGTTCGGGACTTCAAAGCATGCATTCCGAATCTTTTGATTTAGTTCGGGACTTCAAAGCATGCATTCCGAATCTTTTGATTTAGTTCGGGACTTCAAAGCAAGTATTCCCGAATCTTTTGATTTAGTTCGGGACTTCAAAGCGAATCTTTTGATTTAGTTCGGGACTTCAAAGCAAGTACTCCGAATCATTCGATTCAGTTCGGGACTTCAAAGCATGCATTCCGAATCTTTTGATTTAGTTCGGGACTTCAAAGCGAATCTTTTGATTTAGTTCGGGACTTCAAAGCAAGTACTCCGAATCTTTTGATTTAGTTCGGGACTTCAAAGCAAGTATTCCGAATCTTTTGATTTAGTTCGGGACTTCAAAGCAAGTATTCCGAATCATTTGATTTAGTTCGGGACTTCAAAGCAAGTACTCCGAATCATTCGATTTAGTTCGGGACTTCAAAGCAAGCATTCCGAATCTTTTGATTTAGTTCGGGACTTCAAAGCATGCATTCTGAATCTTTTGATTTAGTTCGGGACTTCAAAGCAAGTATTCCGATCTTTTGATTTAGTTCGGGACTTCAAAGCAAGTATTCCGAATCTTTTGATTCAGTTCGGGACTTTAAAGCAAGTATTCCGAATCTTTTGATTTAGTTCGGGACTTCAAAGCAAGTATTCCGAATCATGTGATTTAGTTCGGGACTTCAAAGCAAGCATTCCGAATCATTTGATTTAGTTCGGGACTTCAAAGCAAGTATTCCGAATCATTTGATTTAGTTCGGGACTTCAAAGCAAGTATTCCGAATCATTTGATTTAGTTCGGGACTTCAAAGCAAGTATTCCGAATCATTTGATTTAGTTCGGGACTTCAAAGCATGCATTCCGAATCTTTTGATTTAGTTCGGGACTTCAAAGCAAGTATTCCGAATCTTTTGATTTAGTTCGGGACTTCAAAGCAAGTATTCCGAATCTTTTGATTTAGTTCGGGACTTCAAAGCATGCATTCCGAATCTTTTGATTTAGTTCGGGACTTCAAAGCAAGTATTCCGAATCATTTGATTTAGTTCGGGACTTCAAAGCATGCATTCCGAATCTTTTGATTTAGTTCGGGACTTCAAAGCGAATCTTTTGATTTAGTTTGGGACTTCAAAGCATGCATTCCGAATCTTTTGATTTAGTTCGGGACTTCAAAGCATGCATTCCGAATCTTTTGATTTAGTTCGGGACTTCAAAGCGAATCTTTTGATTTAGTTTGGGACTTCAAAGCAAGTATTCCGAATCTTTTGATTTAGTTCGGGACTTCAAAGCAAGTATTCTGAATCTTTTGATTTAGTTCGGGACTTCAAAGCATGCATTCCGAATCTTTTGATTTAGTTCGGGACTTCAAAGCAAGTATTCTGAATCTTTTGATTTAGTTCGGGACTTCAAAGCATGCATTCCAAATCTTTTGATTTAGTTCGGGACTTCAAAGCAAGTATTCCGAATCTTTTGATACAGTTCGGGACTTCAAAGCAAGTATTCCGAATCTTTTGATTTAGTTCGGGACTTCAAAGCATGCATTCCGAATCTTTTGATTTAGTTCGGGACTTCAAAGCGAATCTTTTGATTTAGTTCGGGACTTCAAAGCAAGTATTCCGAATCATTTGATTTAGTTCGGGACTTCAAAGCAAGTACTCCGAATCATTCGATTCAGTTCGGGACTTCAAAGCATGCATTCCGAATCTTTTGATTTAGTTTGGGACTTCAAAGCGAATCTTTTGATTTAGTTCGGGACTTCAAAGCAAGTACTCCGAATCTTTTGATTTAGTTCGGGACTTCAAAGCAAGTATTCCGAATCTTTTGATTTAGTTCGGGACTTCAAAGCAAGTATTCCGAATCTTTTGATACAGTTCGGGACTTCAAAGCAAGTATTCCGAATCTTTTTATTTAGTTCGGGACTTCAAAGCAAGTATTCCGAATCTTTTGATTTAGTTCGGGACTTCAAAGCAAGCATTCCGAATCTTTTGATTCAGTTCGGGACTTCAAAGCAAGTATTCCGAATCTTTTGATTCAGTTCGGGACTTCAAAGCAAGTATTCCGAATCTTTTGATACAGTTCGGGACTTCAAAGCAAGCATTCCGAATCTTTTGATTCAGTTCGGGACTTCAAAGCAAGTATTCCGAATCTTTTGATACAGTTCGGGACTTCAAAGCAAGCATTCCGAATCTTTTGATTCAGTTCGGGACTTCAAAGCAAGTATTCCGAATCTTTTTATTTAGTTCGGGACTTCAAAGCAAGTATTCCGAATCTTTTGATACAGTTCGGGACTTCAAAGCAAGTATTCCGAATCTTTTTATTTAGTTCGGGACTTCAAAGCAAGTATTCCGAATCTTTTGATACAGTTCGGACTTCAAAGCAAGCATTCCGAATCTTTTGATTCAGTTCGGGACTTCAAAGCAAGTATTCCGAATCTTTTTATTTAGTTCGGGACTTCAAAGCAAGTATTCCGAATCTTTTGATACAGTTCGGGACTTCAAAGCAAGTATTCCGAATCTTTTTATTTAGTTCGGGACTTCAAAGCAAGTATTCCGAATCTTTTTATTTAGTTCGGGACTTCAAAGCAAGTATTCCGAATCTTTTGATACAGTTCGGGACTTCAAAGCAAGTATTCCGAATCTTTTGATTTAGTTCGGGACTTCAAAGCAAGTATTCCGAATCTTTTGATACAGTTCGGGACTTCAAAGCAAGTATTCCGAATCTTTTGATACAGTTCGGGACTTCAAAGCAAGTATTCCGAATCTTTTTATTTAGTTCGGGACTTCAAAGCAAGTATTCCGAATCTTTTGATTTAGTTCGGGACTTCAAAGCAAGCATTCCGAATCTTTTGATTCAGTTCGGGACTTCAAAGCAAGTATTCCGAATCTTTTGATACAGTTCGGGACTTCAAAGCAAGTATTCCGAATCTTTTTATTTAGTTTGGGACTTCAAAGCAAGTATTCCGAATCTTAAAATACAATTTTAAGACATTTTTAAATGTGTTACTGTAAATGCATAATAGAAACAGTCAACTTTTATTTTTACATCCAGTTCTTACTATTAACTGCCTCAGTGAACTCCTAATTACTGCTTCTTAATAATTAGTAAGGCAGTTGTTAAATTTAGGTAAAGGTTATTTGGATTAAGGAATCTAAAATATGCTCATGCAGAATAAGGCATTAATAAGTACTTTATAAGTACTAATAAACAGCTAATATGCTATTAAATGCATGCTTATAAGCAGCTAGTTAATTGAGATAATTGGTGCCTAAAGAATGAACTAAAATTGCTGTATTACAGATTACTAAAAATATATTTTCTTTCCAAAAACATTTTTTAGTATTTCAGATTACAATTTTACTGTATCTTATAGTAAGAGATTTTTTTAAATTAGTGTTATTGCATTTTTAACAATACACAAGTACATATAAATTTCCATGCAATAGAGAAAACACATGCATTAAAAACTAATATGTTAATATACAATATCACCTCTTTTTTTTCTACTAGCAACACATTTCTAACTCCACCACATTTTATAAACAATTTGAAATGTCCATCGAAAAATCATGTATTTATCTCTTTTAATATATGTTATCTTTTCCATTAACATATTTGTTATAATTTCTTTCAGTTTGGTGCATATACACTTTTCCAATTGAAAGAAATACGCCGTGGTAAGAGATTTTTACTGTATCTCTTAGCATTATTTTTCCGTCTAAATCACAATAACGTGTTTATATGTATTATTTTACCTGCTCTTCCTCGGTGATGGTCGTCAGACGTCTTCCGGTCGGCAAACAGCTCAGTGTCTCTCCTCTCATGTAATATACGGCAGTGTTAACAGTCATGTTTCAGTATAAGCAGCACGCGTTTATTCAGCACATTCACACGGCACTGTGAGCAGAAGTCATGTCAGATTACCTGGATTTACTCAGTTAAACATTTGCACAGCAGTTCAAAGAGGATCACACAATCATGTAAATAAGTCACATAAAATACCTTTATTAGTCTGTAAAAATACACAGTGTGCAAAAGCCAATATACACAATCGTATTATATCTGAGTGAGTGTGTCTGGCTCCCGGTTTACTGTAGACTGGATGGTGTTCATCTTGTTTTGTCGGGACACTGGATTTTGTAGCCCACTCTATACGCCTGAAGATACACACACGCCTGATTTATCCTACAACCACAGAGAACACATCAAATTCAGCACAACTTGGATTTCTATTTCAAACAAACGCTGTTCTTCTGAACTTTCTATTCATCTGTGAATCCTGAAAAATAAAATGCATCCCGGTTTCCACAAAAATATTGTGCAGCACGACTGTTTTCAACATTGATAATAATCAGAGATGTTTCTTGAGCAGCATATTATTATGATTTCTGAAGATCATGTGACACTGAAGACTGGAGTAATGATGCTGAAAATACAGCTGCGCATCACAGAAATAAATGACAGTTTAACAGATATTAACATAGAAAACAGATATTTTAAATGATAATAATATTTCAGAATTGTACTGTTTTTACTGTATTTTTGACTAAATAAATACAGCCCCGGTGAGAAGAAAATTCTTCTTTTAAAAACATGTAAAAATATAACCAACATCAAACTTTATATAGTAGTGTAGAACTCAGATGAACATATTTGGAGTTAAACTCTATATATTGTGAAATTCACTGTTACTCTGATACCAGGTTGGAAATTAATAGAGGCTTGAGGCAAACAAGACTAACAAAATTAACAAGAAATCTTAAAATACGGGGATACAAATTTAAATAAAAATGCATAAAGTGTCAATTACAGCATTCTATTTTAATCTGCTCATTTTGCATCCAAGATTTTTTGCATTTCTAGCATGACCAAACACATGGTTAAAAAATGCTTATGCAAATATAACTTCTTTACATTAAAGTTAATATCTGACTCATACTGTGACAGATTCTGTTGATGTGTGTGTGTGTGTGTGTGTGTGCGCGTGTGTGCGCATGTGTGTGTGTGTGTGTGTGTGTGTGTGTGTGTGGGCATGTTTATGTGGTTTATGAGGACACAAATTTGTATAATGACATGGGTATGACATAGGTATTACAAGGAGAAGGTGATTTATGAGGACATTTTCAGTGTCCCCATAATTTAAAACGCTTATAAATCATACAGAGTGAGTTTTTTTGGGGGGAAAGTAGAAATGCACCGTCTCCTGTGAGGGCTAAGTTTAGGTGTAGGGTAGGTGTAGGGCAATAGCACATACAGCTTGTACAGTATAAAAACCATTACGCCTATGGAGAGTCCCCGTAAACCATAAAAACCAACATGTGTGTGTGTGTGTGTGTGTGTGTGTGTGTGTGTGTGTGTGTGTGTGTGTTTGACCTGTATTTAGTGCAGAGCTGGACTCGTCCACGTAACTCTCCCGAAAGCCTTTCCTCACGGCGCGGGCCATACTGACCACCGTCGTCACGACGGGACACACGCTGAGAGAGAGAGGAGGATGAGACTGCGTTCTGTGCTTCACTAACATGTCAAGTGTGTGTGTTCTTACAGTTTCTCACAGCGGATGCCGCTCGTCCCCGTCGCACACACACAGGTGTTCAGAGGCCCGCAGACGCCGCCATGCTGACAGGGAGGAACACACGGCGTGGTGAGAGCTACACACACACACACCACACACACACACACACACACCACACACACACACACAATTACATGAACACATCACTGAACACAAACACAACACAGCATGAACAAGAGAATCACTGCAAACCAAACTGAACAGAATCTGAACTGAACAGACGAATACACAGAAGCTAATGATGATCTGACGATAGCTGCTCGCAACAGATATTTCTTGCTGGATGAAGGACTCAACCTAGCTAAGACAGTTCCATCAAACCCATCGTTTCATCACAATTTCACCTTCCAGTTAGACTCATCAACCATAACTCCTTCAAAAACAGCCAGAAACCTTGGAGTTGTGATTGATGATCAGCTGAATTTCTCAGACCACGTTACTAAAACTGCCCGGTCCTGTAGATTTGCATTATATAATATTAAGAAGATCCGGTCCTTTCTCTGGGAACATGCAACACAACTCCTTGTTCAGGCTCTTGTTCTGTCCAGACTTGACTATTGCGATGCTCTCTTGGCAGGTCTTCCAGCCTGATCTATCAAACCTCTACAATTAATCCAAAACACTGCTGCAAGATTAATCTTTAATGAGCCGGAAAGAATGCACGTCACACCTTTGTTCATCAGTTTGCACTGGCTACCTGCTCGTATTAAATTCAAGGCATTAATGTTTGCCTACAGAACCACCTCTGGCTCTGCACCCCTTTACATAAATTCATTACTTCAGACTTATATGCCCTCCAGAAGCTTAGTGAACGACGCATTACTGTACCATCCCAAAGAGAACGACGCATTACTGTACCATCCCAAAGAGACACAAAATCACTTTCACAGACTTTTTCATTAACTGTTCCCATCTGGTGGAACGACCTCGAACTCAATCCCAGCAGCTGAATCCTTACCATCTTCAAGAAACGGCTAAAAACACATCTTTATTTGACCCTCTAACTCTAGCACTCTCTATTCTAATTCTATTCAATTCTACTAGCTTTTCTAATCTTTTTGTATTCTATCTATATGTTTTTTTTGTATTTATTATACAATTAACAAAAGCAAAAAAGGCCTCCAACACTTGCTCTATTCTTTTTCTATTCTATCTGTTTTTTTTTATATTCATGTAATTAAAAAACAAACTTGCTACATGTACTGCGTTAAGCTAATTGAGACTTGTCATAGCACTTGCATATCATTGCTCTTAATTTATTTTGATTACTTCTATTGTCCTCATTTGTAAGTCGCTTTGGATAAAAGCATCTGCGAAATTACTAAATGTAATGTTAATGTTATGAGGCTGCTTTGAAACCATAAAAATTAGTAAATTATATTGGAAAATAATCCTGTGAGTGACTTATGTTATGATGATTGAGTGAATGATGTCGTGATAGTGGATGATGATGATGATGATGATGATGTCACACTGAGTTGAATGATGTCATGATGATAGAGAATGATGTCACGTGCCTGTCTCACAGAGGCTTCCGGTAAATCCATCCGCACACTGGCATCTGTTGAGTCCCACACACACACCACCGTTTCTACACGCCGACACACACCTGACGGGTTCTGAGGAACAAAACGTGCGCACGCACACAGACACGCATGCACACACACACACACACACACACACACACACACACACACACACACACACACACACACACACACGCGCGCACACACACACACCACACACACAGAGAGACACACACACACGCGCGCACACACACACACACACACACACACACACACACACACACACACACGCGCGCGTACACACACACACACCACACACACACACACACACACACACACACAGAGACACACACACACGCACAGAGACACACACACACGCACGCACGCACACACGCGCCACACACACACACACACACACACACACACACACAGAGAGACACACACACACACACACACACACACACACACACAGAGAGACACACGCGCACACACACACACACACACACACACACACACACACAGACACACAGAGAGACACACACACACACACGCGCACACACACACAATTTGTTTTTGTGATCTTAAATACATTTTCTATTCTTTTGAAAGAAGTTTGTTTTGAAAAAAGTCGTGCGGCACAATATTTTTGTGGAAACCGTGATACATTTTATTTTTCAGGATTCACAGATGAATATAAAGTTCAAAAGAACAGCATTTATTTTAAATAGAAATCTTTTGTAACATTATAAATGTCTTTAAAGA
>CM049864.1:63180410-63227910 GCA_027474115.1 Schizopygopsis malacanthus | reverse complement strand
ACATACTTTATAACACACACACAAACACACACGTATTACGTACTGACACAGGTGATGTTGTGGTGGTCTAGCAGCAGAGGGAAGGGACAATGACATTGGTGACCGCCTGGTGTGTTGGTGCAATCGTGAGAACAGCCTCCGTTCTGTAGTTTACATTCGTCTATGTCTATAAAACACACACACAAAGCTGTGAATGAGGGAAAATCCACTCTAAAACAGAAAACAGACTCTTTAACTGGACATAATTTGAGGTGACAGCGCACTGACCCACACAGCTGCGTCCATCGATGTGCAGCTGATACCCGCGCTGACACGAGCAGAGAAACGAACCCGCTGTGTTTGTGCAGGTCTGTTCACACGTGTCATTACTGCTCACACACTCGTCCACATCTACACACACACACACACACACACATGTGCAATGACTATTCATTTCACTATGCACTGGTTAACTGCCCACAAATGTTTTGGTAATACAAAATATACAGGTAGATGTCATGCTAATAAGGTATATGAACTGAAGAGTGTGCACGGATCCACACTTCAAAAATCGACCTGAAATAGTACACCATCCGGGGACTTTTGGCATACTCTTTTCAACATACTATGCTTTGGGACACATTTATTGTAATCTCACATACTATTTAGGATGGTTAGTATGAACATTGAGATGCAGTGTGAAACACACTGAAGTGAATCACAGTAAACTGAATCATACTGAAGTGAATCCAACTGAAGTGAATCACAGTAAACTGAATCATACTGAAGTGAATCCAACTGAAGTGAATCACAGTAAACTGAATCATATTGAAGTGAATCAAACTGAAGTGAATCACAGTAAACTGAATCATACTGAAGTGAATCATAGTAAACTGAATCATACTGAAGTGAATGAAACTGAAGTGAATCACAGTAAACTGAATCATACTGAAGTGAATCATACTGAAGTGAATCATAGTAAACTGAATCATACTGAAGTGAATGAAACTGAAGTGAATCACAGTAAACTGAATCAAACTGAAGTGAATCACAGTAAACTGAATCAAACTGAAGTGAATCATAGTGAACTGAATGAAACTGAAGTGAATCATAGTAAACTGAATGAAACTGAAGTGAATGAAACTGAAGTGAATGAAACTGAAGTGAATGAAACTGAAGTGAATGAAACTGAATCATACTGAAGAGAATCATAGTAAACTGAATCACACTGAAGTGAATCAAACTGAAGTGAATCAAACTGAAGTGAATCATAGTAAACTGAATCAAACTGAAGTGAATGAAACTGAAGTGAATGAAACTGAATCATACTGAAGAGAATCATAGTAAACTGAATCACACTGAAGTGAATCAAACTGAAGTGAATCAAACTGAAGTGAATCATAGTAAACTGAATCATACTGAAGTGAATGAAACTGAAGTGAATCACAGTAAACTAAATCATACTGAAGTGAATGAAACTGAAGTGAATCATAGTAAACTAAATCATACTGAAGTGAATGAAACTGAAGTGAATCATAGTAAACTGAATGAAACTGAAGTGAATCATACTGAAGTGAATCACAGTAAACTGAATCATACTGAAGTGAATCACAGTAAACTGAATGAAACTGAAGTGAATCACAGTAAACTGAATGAAACTGAAGTGAATCACAGTAAACTGAATGAAACTGAAGTGAATCACACTGAAGTGAATTAAACTGAAGTGAATCACACTAAAGTGAATGAAACTGAAGTGAATCACACTGAAGTGAATGAAACTGAAGTGAATCACAGTGAAGTTAATGAAACTGAAGTGAATCACACTGAACTGAATCAAACTGAAATAAATCACACTGAAGTGAATCATACTCAAGTGAATCACAGTGAAGTGAATGAAACTGAAGTGCATCACAGTAAACTAAATCATACTGAAGTGAATGAAACTGAAGTGAATCATAGTAAACTAAATCATACTGAAGTGAATGAAACTGAAGTGAATCATAGTAAACTGAATGAAACTGAAGTGAATCATACTGAAGTGAATCACAGTAAACTGAATCATACTGAAGTGAATCACAGTAAACTGAATGAAACTGAAGTGAATCACAGTAAACTGAATGAAACTGAAGTGAATCACAGTAAACTGAATGAAACTGAAGTGAATCACACTGAAGTGAATTAAACTGAAGTGAATCACACTAAAGTGAATGAAACTGAAGTGAATCACACTGAAGTGAATGAAACTGAAGTGAATCACAGTGAAGTTAATGAAACTGAAGTGAATCACACTGAACTGAATCAAACTGAAATAAATCACACTGAAGTGAATCATACTCAAGTGAATCACAGTGAAGTGAATGAAACTGAAGTGAATCACAGTGAAGTGAATGAAACTGAAGTGAATCACACTGAACTGAATCAAACTGAAATAAATCACACTGAACTGAATCATACTCAAGTGAATCACAGTGAAGTGAATGAAACTGAAGTGAATCACAGTGAAGTTAATGAAACTGAAGTGAATCACACTGAACTGAATCAAACTGAAGTGAATCACACTGAAGTGAATGAAACTGAAGTGAATCACACTGAAGTGAATTAAACTGAAGTGAATCACACTAAAGTGAATGAAACTGAAGTGAATCACACTGAAGTGAATGGAACTGAAGTGAATCACAGTGAAGTTAATGAAACTGAAGTGAATCACACTGAACTGAATCAAACTGAAATAAATCACACTGAACTGAATCATACTCAAGTGAATCACAGTGAAGTGAATGAAACTGAAGTGAATCACACTGAAGTGAATGAAACTGAAGTGAATCACATTGAAGTTAATGAAACTGAAGTGAATCACACTGAACTGAATCACACTGAAGTGAATCACAGTGAAGTGAATGAAACTGAAGTGAATCACACTGAAGTGAATGAAACTGAAGTGAATCACAGTGAAGCGAATCACACTGAAGTGAATCACACTGAGGTTCACACCTGTGCAGTTGTGCAGATCTGCAGTGATGGTGTATCCAGTGCTGCAGACGCAGCTGTACGTCCCCAGCTGATTCATGCAGTCGTGTTCACAGAGTCTGTTGTCCTGAGCGCATTCATCCAGATCTGAGCAAAGCACAGTCACGAGCTTCATCATCATCATCATCAGAACACCACTCAGACTGCATGGATGTGGATCTCAGACTGACCGTAGCAGGACTGTCCGTCTCCGCTGTATCCCTGCAGACACTGGCAGAAGTACGAGCCGATGATGTTCCCACAGCGAGCGTTAACATCACAGCCGTGATCCCCGGTCAAACACTCGTTTATATCTGGGCGGATACCAATAATCAATAATCAGATTCAGAGTTACTTTAGTATCCTTCAGATACTATTACAGTTTTATTAATAGTTTTTCTTTTTAGTAGCTTTTTAAAACGTTTTTATTACATTTTTATTTTATTTTTAGTTGTAGCTAGATATTATTTATTTAATTATCATTATTATTAATTTAAATAATTATGTTTTATCTCAATAATTCAACAACTCATTTGCATTTTCTTGGTTCTTTGATGTTGGTTAATGGCCTTGAGATATGCAGGTAAACAAATACAATTATTTATCTTTTTACTCTTTATAAATTGTTCATGAATTTTAATTTTACATTTAATTGTTTACTTTTCCCCCTCGTAAAAGTTTGAAACCCGTGCATTACATGGAAGTGTGTGTGTCTGTGTGTGTCACTCACCTGCGCAGTGGGTGCCGTTGCCACGGTAACCGCGCTGACACACACACCTGTAACTGCCCAGAGTGTTTTCACACTCGCCTCGACCGACACACACATGCTGCTCCTCCACACACTCGTCCACATCTGAGAACAACGTCAGCATCTGTTCATTATATACACACTCAACACTTTTGCAACACACACTAAAATGAGTTCAATCTATCAAATAATGCAGGCTAATTCAGCTTGATGTTAATGACGTCAGCTGTGAGCCAAGAGGAAACAGAGGTGAGCTTTCAGAGAGATGAGGAAATGCAGCAGCTACCTTCACATATAAGAAAACCTGGACACTGAACACCTGAGAGACACACACAGGCACACACACACACACACACACAGAGAGAGAGAGAGACACACACACACACACACACACACACCACACACACACACACACACACACACACACACACACACACACACACACACACACACACACAGACACACACACACACACACACACACACACACACACACACACACACTCACACACACACACACACACACACAGAGTCTCACACACACAACACACACACACACACACACACACACACACACACAGACAGACACACACACACACACACACAAACACAGAGACACAAACACAGAGACACACACACACATACACACACACACAGAGACACACACACACACACACACACACACACAAACACAAACACAGAGACACAAACACAGAGACACACACACACACACACACACACACACACACACACACACACAAACACAAACACAGAGACACAAACACAGACACACACACACACACACACACACACACACACACACAGAGAGACACACACACACACAAACACAAACACAGAGACACAAACACAGAGACACACACACACACACACACACACACACACACACACACAGACAGTAATCAAGCCGCTGGGTAACAATAGCCAAAGCTCTACACTGCAGAGGATGCACAGAAACACAAACATTCGACTGATTCAATGATGTGACTGGCTCTGGTTTATACATTTAATCAAAAATGCGAGTTAAATTTGAGTTAAAATTCATTGTTACAATACAATTTTGTGGCAAAGTAAAAAAGTTAAAGGACTGCGCATCTCGAGTACAAAGAACACATCTTATTAATAGCTGAAATGATGAAAAACATTTATAAAGTGATTGTCACATAAAGAATGCATAAATCAGAACTGTCATTTTTTTATCAAATCAATCAATACATTAATTTTAAATGAATAAATCTAAGACATTTATTCAATTACATTAAATGAATGTATTTTCCACACTCATGATTAAGATGTATTACAGGTGTCACAAACTCATTGAATTAATAATATATGATTGGTTCAAAACTATATTGGTTCAAAAAAAAGTATAAATGTGTTCAAAAACCGAGAACCAACAGGAAGATATTTCATTTCTAATAACTAAGCACCAGGGTTATTACAGTAAATTATACTAATCAAAACTAAAACCATAAAACAAGTTTTGTTACTTCAAATAAAATCAACTTAACTGAAATAAAATGTAACTTTTTTTAAAAAAAAGTAAAAATTCTAAATAAATTATAAAATGATCAATAAGTTCTAAATAAAATAATTGTATTTAATCTAGTTGCCAAGGAAACATTTCTCATTCTTGTAGAATAAATCAATAAAAAACGAAAATAATAAAAACTATACAGACATATAACACACTAAAAATGTACCAAAACATTAAATTAAATAAAACAGAAAATTTAAAACTAATTCAACATAATAATTTAGTATTTCTATTATTTAAATGATGATACCCTGCTTGGCACATGCATGTGATCTATAATACTGAAAAGACTTCTCTCTCTGCTCGTGCTGGTGTGATTCTAGAGCAGCTTTAGATAACCAGGTTAAAGCTCCGATCACAGACAGACTCGTACCGACACACGCGGCTCTGTCCTCTCTGAATCCGGCCTGACACACACACGCGTAACTGCCGTCTGTGTTCACACACACGTTACCCAGCTCCCTCCGGCAGCTCTCCTCGAAGTTACACTCGTCCACGTCTGCAGAGACACACAACCGGCGTTAAACATTCCCCTGATAGTGCACTACAGCACACAAGAACAAACCCTGCAGTGCTCCATAATCGACTCGTTCGTTACGCAGATGTTCAACACGTATAACTGGAACCCGTCAGTTATTTGAGAATCGCATGTATTTCTACATTTGCGGTTAGATACAGGGTTATTATAACAACTAAAACCACTACTTGAAATAAAAAAAATAATAATATTAAATATTTAAAAACTGAAATAGACATTTAAACAAAATAAAAACTGTAAAGTCACAACCAGTGTCGGGGGGGTAACGCATTACAAGTAACGCGAGTTACGTAATAATATAACTTTTTTCAAGTAACTAGTAAAGTAACGCATTACTTTTTAATTTACTAGAAAATATCTGAGTTATTTTTCTCCATTTATTGATGACGGAGCGCCGTGTGAACATGATCTTACTGTAGTAGACTAAATATGAATGTGTATTATTAATTCATCACACTCAAAAAAACAGATTCAGTATTCATCAAAATGAATTAAAACAGTGAAATACAAACTCAGAATATGACACAAACCTGCAATAATTAAATATGTTAAACAACACAAATATATCTAATCTCATTTTATTAACCGATGTGTTTGTGATCTTTTTGCTGATCTTTGATTTATGATCAGTTCAATCATAATAATAATAAAAATGACTTTAGATAAACTATCATTGTGTTTTATTGCTGAAGAGTGTTGATCTTCTCCTGTGTTCTTCTGTACAGACGTGATTTACTCGTCCTTCAGTCTGAGGTTTATTCAGGACACTTTTTGGTGTGAAAGCTTTTATATTTGCTATAAATATAACTTATTATATTAAAAACAAACAATCAAGCCCTGCTCATATTTAAAAAGTAACGTGAAAGTAACGCATTACATTCCATAAAAAGTAACTAAGTAACGTAATTAGTTACTTTTTTAGAGAGTAACGCAATATTGTAACGCATTACTTTTAAAAGTATCTTTCCCCGACACTGGTCATAACAGAAACCGTGACAGACTATTTCTTTCATATTTTCTTTTTCATATTTTGATTATACATAACAAGGTCCAATTAAACAAATGAAATGTATGCAAATACTGAAACATAATAGATCACAATAAGATCCATAATATGCATTTTGAAAATAGGGTGAATTTAATTTCATGCCATCTTTAAAATGAACATAAATACAGAAAATATAAAAAAATAATAACTTTGAATGAATTGGTATTTCAGCTAATTGCCACGGAAACATTTCTAATTCTGCTTGATTAACTAAAATGAGTTAAAGTTGTTGGATGCGTCATCAGTTCGCCCCCCCCCCCCCCCCCCCCCCCCTGAATGAATCCCGCAGACACCGAACGCACCGACACAGTCGTGTCCGTGGAGCGCCAGCACGAATCCCGCCGGACACGAGCAGGTGAAGGACCCCGGTGTGTTTGTACACACAGCTCCACTTCCACACGCCTGCAGACCTGTTACTGCAGCTAACACACACTCATCCACGTCTACAACACACAACAACACGTGTTTACACTCATGAACACAGACGAATATGGCTGATGTTAAAGGAGTAGTTTGTTTATTCATCAGGTTAGTAATGTTTATGTATGTTTCTCAGGATTGTGTTAATATCATGTATTCATGTTTCTCATGCACACCTTGACATCGCTCCTCACTCATCAGGTAACCACGGAAACAGCTGCACAGGTACGATCCAGGTGTGTTTGTGCAGTTGGCATGGTAACCGCAAGGTCCTGGGTCGCCCTGGCGACACTCATCAACATCTGAAAAATGAGAAAAGTACATTTGACATAATAATGTATTATTTATCAAATACTATTCATAATATTACAACAGGTTTCAGATCTTAGGCTCTAATTAGAGACATTATTTACACATGTATGTAAATTTGTGAGGGTCAAACGTCCTCATTAATAAAGAAAGAAGACATTCTCAAGTGTGTGCGCGTGTGTATGTGTGCGTGTGTGTGTGTGTGTGTGAGTGTGAGAGTGTGTGTGCGTGCGTGTATGAGAGTGTGTGTGTGTGTGTGTGTGAGTGTGAGAGTGTGTGTGCGTGCGTGTATGAGAGTGTGTGTGTGAGTGTGTGTGAGTGTGAGAGTGTGTGTGCGTGCGTGTATGAGAGTGTGTGTTTGTGTGTGTGTGAGTGTGTGTGGGCATGTTTATGTGGTTTATGAGGACACACATTTGTATAATGACATGGGTATGACAGGTATTACAAGGAGAAGGTGATTTATGAGGACATTTTCAGTGTCCCCATAATTTAAAATGCTTATAAATCATACAGAGTGAGTTTTTTTGAGGGAAAATAGAAATGCACCGTCTCCTGTGAGGGCTAAGTTTAGGTGTAGGGTAGGTGTAGGGCAATAGCACATACAGCTTGTACAGTATAAAAACCATTACGCCTATGGAGAGTCCCCGTAAACCATAAAAACCAACGTGTGTGTGTGTGTGTGTGTGTGTGTGTGTGTGTGTGTGTGTGTGAGAGTGTGTAGAGTGTGTGTGTGTGTGTGTAGAGTGTGTGTGTGTGTGTAGAGTGTGTGTGTGTGTGTGTGTGTGAGTGTGTGTGAGAGAGTGTAGAGTGTGTGTGTGTGTGTGTAGAGTGTGTGTGTGAGAGAGTGTGTGTGAGTGTGTGTGAGAGAGTGTAGAGTGTGTGTGTGTATGTGTGTGTGTGTGTAGAGTGTGTGTGTATGTGAGTGTGTGTGTAGAGTGTGTGTGTGTGTGTGTGTGTGTGTGTGTGTGTGTGTGTGTAGAGTGTGTGTGTGTGTGTGTGTGTGTGAGAGTGTGTAGAGTGTGTGTGTGGGTGTGCGTGTGCGTGTGTGTGTGCGTATGTGTGCGTGTGTGTGTATGTGTGCGTGTGTGTGTGTTTGACCTGGTAATGAAGGCTTGTGTGTTTCAGTCAAGTTGCCAGTGGTGAATGTAACTTCAATCTAAAAGCAAAAAAATTAAATATACAAATAAACATTCACAATATTATCTCAATGACCAAGACATTCCCCCCAAACCATCATTACTGTAATGCAGGGAAAATAGGGCTAAATATCAAATAAATAAATATTAATATGTATTTAATGATTAATACAAAAAATATTAAAATATGCACATTGTAAAGAATACTTTAAGTATACAGAAGTGTTAATTATTGCGATTTAAATATAAAACAAGATATTTTTGTCAGGACCTTTTTATTACTGAAATAAATTAGAATTATGAATGTAACTGTGCTGTGTTGTAATGAAATAGTGCATAGAAAGGTTATTAATCCACTATTTGGGAGGTAAAAGTATACAAAATAAGAATAAATGCATGTAAACTCCTGAATGTAACCTGGGCTGTGTTCTGCTGTGTGTCGCTGTGTTTCAGAACTTCATTCTCTTCTTGTTCAGCACAGAGACTCACAAACAACACCAGAAACACTGCCAGAGACCCCCTGACTGGCATCCTGCAGAGGAACAGCATGCATTCCATCAAACACCTGAAGAAAAGCAGCAGAAGAAGCCATAAAACACACAGAGTCCAGACAAAGAGCTGCTGTGAAGCCCAGACATGAAGCAGACAGACCTCATCCTTCACAACCTGGACATTATATCGGAAGATTTGTCATGCACACACACTTCTGACTCAGTGGAAGTCGTGCAAACTATTTAACCCCGCCACACAAGTAGTTGAGTAATCAAAAACACACATTGCATGTTAACTTACATACATCGCATTATAGTCCGTGTAGTTGCACACATGACTCGCACAGCATAACGAAACATGAACATCGGCAAACAATACTGCAAAATATGCCACAACAAAAAGACTCAAAATGATTTAATTTATAAATTATTTCACTTAAAAACACACCTGAAGCAGCGGAGATCTCGCGCGGCACAACACTCGCAGATGCTGGATCTCTAAACGACTCTTTAACTGACTCGCGAATCACGACTCCCAAATGAATCCTGAAGGAGTTGTTCAGATTCAGAAGTGAGTCCCGCGCCGTGTTCCATTTAAACACAAACGATGCTGTGTTTTTATAACATTAACACCGCTATCTTAAGGCACAAAAACGTATTTGAAGGAGTTAAAACATATTTGTTTTCTTTTTTACTGATTCGTTCATTTGAATCGTTTAGACGAGAATCGACTCTTAAAAGAGTCACTCCCGCGGAGTCAAATTGATTCCACATCCTGCAGTTTAACTCTTTCCTGTCCTGAAAGAAAGACAATCCTACATACAACCTAAATACGGTTTTATATTGTTTAGATGTTCTTTCTGCACTTATATGTACATACAATGAAAGAAATGCCTATCTATTTGAGTATATACTATATCCACCTTTACTTTTTTTAAACGTTTTAGTCATTTAGCAGAC
Source organism: Schizopygopsis malacanthus (assembly GCA_027474115.1). NCBI lineage: Eukaryota > Metazoa > Chordata > Actinopteri > Cypriniformes > Cyprinidae > Schizopygopsis > Schizopygopsis malacanthus. The sequence continues at coordinate 63,217,721 of CM049864.1, read as the reverse complement.
GCTTTTATCCAAAGCGACTTACAAATAAGAAAAACTAACTAAAACTATAAGTTAAAACTCTATATTATATATACACACATTTAAGAAAATGGAGAAATTAAATAAAATGACAAATGCATACAACAACATTTAAAAACTAAACATTTAAATGAAAACTAAAAATAAAGCTAAAAACAATTCAAAATATTAAAACAACAAAAGGTATGAATATAATTTGTTTTCTAACATGACACTAAGCCAAACACCCGAATATATATATATATATATAATTTAATTTTTATGTAGTATGTTAAATTAACGTAACAATAATACATACAATTTATTAAAACTAAAGAAAATACCTATACATATGCGACCCTGGACCACAAAACCAGTCTTAAGAGTCAATTTTTCGAAATTAAGATGTATGCATGATCTGAAAGCTGAATAAATATGCTTTCCATTGATGTATGGTTTGTTATGTTATGTAAATATTGAGAAAATCATCTTTAAAGTTGTTCTTAGCAATGCATATTACTAATCAAAAATGTAGTTTTGATATATTTATGAAAGGAAATGTACAAAATATCTTCATGGAACATGATCTTAATATCCTAATGATTTTTGGCATAAAGAAAAATGTATAATTTTGACCCATACACTGTATTGTTAACTATTGCTACAAATAAACATGTGGTGCTTATGACTGCTTTCGTGCTCCAGGGACACGTACTGTATATGTTTGAAGAGACTATAAAAGACAGACCGAGACAAATACATTTGAGCTCTTTTATTAAGTGATATTCATCCAGCAGCTGTAGTGTGTGTGTGTGTGTGTGTGTGTGTGTGCGCGCGTGCGTGTGTGTGTGTGAGTGTGTGTGTGTGTCTGTCTCTGTCTGTGTGTTTATGTGTGTGTGTGTGTGTTTATGTGTGTGTGTGTGTGTGTGTGTGCGTGTGTGCGTGTGTGTGTGTGAGAGAGAGATAGACAGAGAGAGTGTGTGTGTGTGTGTGTGTGAGAGAGAGAGAGATAGAAAGAGAGTGTGTGTGTGTGTGTTTATGTGTGTGTGTGTGTGTGTTTTATGTGTGTGTGCGTGTGTGTGCGTGTATGTGTGCGTGCGTGCGTGTGTGTGTGTGTGTGTGTGTGAGTGAGAGAGAGAGATAGAGAGAGAGTGTGTGTGTGTGTGTGTGAGAGAGAGAGAGAGAGTGTGTGTGTGTGAGAGAGAGAGAGAAAGATAGAGAGAGAGAGTGTGTGTGTGTGTGTGTGTGTGTAAGAGAGAGAGATAGAGTGTGTGTGTGTGTGAGAGAGAGAGAGAGAGATAGAGAGAGTGTGCGTGTGTGTGTTTATGTGTGCGTGTGTGTGTTTATGTGTGTGTTTGTGTGTGTGTGTGTGTGTGTGTGTGTGTGTGTGTGTGTTTATGTGTGTGTGCGTGTGTGTGCGTGTATGTGTGCGTGTATGTGTGCATGCGTGTGTGTGTGTGTGAGTGTGTCTGTTTATGTGTGCGTGTGTGTGTATGTGTGTGTGTGTCAGATCTTGTTGAACGCAGCAACATCCACACTCTGAACCTGCAACACAACACAAACACGTCAAGCTTCACATGACACTTGAAGACTGAAGCACACAGTTTCTGGAGACGTTACTCACGTAGTCCTCAAACTTGGTGATCTCCTCCTCCAGGAAGTCTGTCCCCACCTTGTCGTCCTCCACCACACAGCTGATCTGTAGTTTCTTGATGCCGTAACCCACAGGGACCAGTTTGGAGGCTCCCCACAGCATCCCATCCACCTGCACCGACCGCACACACTCCTCCAGCGTCGCCATGTCCGTCTCGTCATCCCACTGAGAACACCAAAGGAGTAATGACCTCGAGAAGCCGGCGCAGAACGATCGGGGGCGTTTGAAACGAGTTTAAGGTAATTCGGTCTATCTGACAAATGTCATGCGGTTGCTAGGGTATTACGAATGGATGCGTACCGGTTTGACGTCTAACAGAATGGATGATTTAGCGATGAGGGCGGGTTTTTTGGCCTTTTTGGCGGCGTATTCCTGCAGCCGCTGCTCTTTCAGTCTCTCGGCTTCTTCATCCACCTCTTCATCACTGCCGAACAGATCGATGTCGTCCTCTTCCTCCTCCTGTTTCACCGGGGCTTTCTGAGGAGCGGCGGGACCGGGACCGGTGCCGTTAACGGCCGGCGCGGTCGTCCTCTTCTCCAGCGTTGACACGCGACTCTCCATCTTACCGAGAGCAGAACGCAGCTCCTGCACCACTGAGAAACACAACCAGAGCAATTAAGTGATTGCAGAAGATCAGGCAAGATGTAAATAAATAACAGCTCATATGCTAATATTATGACATCACTGCTGTTCAGTTTGAATGATTAATATGCTATATTATTATGTTTTATTTTATTTGCTGCAACTAAATCCAATGCATGGGATAAAGATAGAACAGATGCGTAATGTATGCAAACAAATTTATTATCATTAACCAAAACTAAAAATATGTTTTAAAATATATAAATATCAGCTTAAAAAAAAATTAACAAAAAATAAAGAAATTATATAATATAATTAAGTTAAAGAACTTTTGAAATTAACTTGAAATAAGACAAAAAATTAAACCAAAACTGAAATAAAAACAATTTAAAACTAGACTGTAATATTTAAAAAGAACTAACAAATAAAACATTAAACTAAAAATAAAAAGCTAACTTAAAACATTAATAATAACTATAATAGTATAAAAATAACAAAAATACAATAGTAACTATAATAAAACATTACTAAAGCTTTAAAATTAAATTGGAAACTGAAAATAAAATAATAGAATTTAATTGGAAACTGAAAATAAAATTATTCTAAACAATACAAACTATAAAAATAATATTGATAGTAAAAAATAATAATAATAAAAGCATATTAAAGCCCATAGTAAAATCACTAAAAAAATACACAAATTGAAATGAAAATAAAAGCTCAACACTTTAATTTTTTATTCAAAACATGAATAAAACAATATACACATAAAAAAACAATAATATTAGTAATAAAAAACAATAATACAAAAATAAAATAGTATATAATAGCACAGTAAAATTACTAAATATTAAACTAAAATTAAAATGAAAACTAAATAATAAACGATAATTCAAAATAATAACAAAACCTACAATAGTGCATAAACATTACACTGCCTGCAAACATTTAAGATGTTATTTAATTGTACAAACATGCATCATTCATTTTCATGTACACATTGGATTAGTACGGTCCTGGTCCAATCTGAAGAGTGAATAGTTTTCTAGTCTTTTGAGGCTAGTCTTAACATTGTTCATTCATTCATTCTTTCTCAAAATGACCAAAATAATCATGACTGTTTAATTCCTTCTGATTTTCCATCCTGACGCAAACGCAAAGCTATGAGAATCTGTTAAACACACCTTTGTTTAGACTCTGGTTCTTCAGCTCCAGGTCCTTCATGCGTGCCACGAGCTCCTCGTAATCAGCAGCGCCAACGCCTCCGCCGCTCTACACACACACACACGCACGCACACACACACACACACACACACACACACAGAGACACACACACACGCATGCACACACAGACACACACACACACGCATGCACACACAGACACACACACACACACACACACACACACACACACACACACACACACACACACACCACACACACACACACACACAGAGACACAGACACACACACGCACACAGACACAGACACAGACACGCACACCCACGCACACAGACACAGACACAGACACACACACACACACACACACACACAGAGACAGAGACACACGCACACACACACACACAGAGACACAGACACAGACAGAGACACACACACACACACACACGCACACACACACAGACACACACCCAGAGACATACACACACAGACAGACACACACACACACATGCACATACACACACCAGAGTTCCCATCAGCCCCTGCTCCGATACACAACCCTCCATTAAGAGAATCAAGGCTACTTACAACTACATACTGCACACACTAACCAAACACACAACTACAGTCTGTTACTACACTAACTGCTACACTATTTTAATGCACCACACAACACAACATTTTCACTATTTTGTCAGAACATGCAATATTTAGACATGTTTAGATGTTATATTTGAAGTGGTTCAGTAAGTTTAATTTGTTTCTGTGAATCACTTTAAAAAGCCTCCATGATTCAAAACTGCTTCAAAAAAGTCAGTAGTTCATTTGCACCCTAAATCAAATGTTCACGGATGTTTCTGTAGGTTTGTATGTATTGGTATATTGATGCATGGATTCCAAACCTTTTTGTCACCCCCAGTTCCATTTGAGCTCAAAAATGTACTCCCTAAAATGTAGCAATAAATCCCTAAAAGTTTCAATAATTTTTCAACACATTCGCCTGTTCATGGTTCTCTGGTGTTGTTTATTGGTCACATGACATGTATTTAAACTACTTCAATATTTTAGCTATTTTTTGGTGTTTTATTTGGATTTATTTAAATTTAAAAATAAATTATTTTGGTTTGACATTTTTTTATGACTGAAGTAATTATTAGGTAAACAAAAAAAGTATAATATTTATAAAAAATAAATATATATATATATATATAGGTTTTATTTTGATAATTTTTAAATAAAAAATGTATTTAGTTTTTTTTTTATTAAGGATTAAATTATTAGTTTTTCATTAACTTACAATCTCCAGTTTAGAACTTTGTATTGGTGTGTATACATAAAAAAGTTAGAATAAAAAAAATAATATAAATACATTTTATATTTTTACATTTAAAAAACAATAACAAACAAAATTCAGTGCGAATACATAAATATAGTACTGTAATATATAGTCTGTAATATCATACAAAACCAGGGTTATTGGAGTTAAAATGAAACCATAAAAATGTGCTACTCATTAGCTGTTAAACAGTTACTGAAATAAAACTCAATTGTTTTTATTTTAAATATATATTTAAAAAAAAATTCAGATTTTTTTTTCATTTTAAGTTTAACGTGTATTAAAATTTTGTATAAAAAAAAAAGAATAATAAAAAAAAAAAGAATAAAAAAAAAAAAAAAACTATTATAGTATTGCAAAGACTATTGTATCAAAATAACACTGATACAAACCTGACAACAAAGATGCAAGCGTTTGCTCTCGTTTCACAGAAACATTAACAACAAATGCATGCATCACAGATTTCTTCTGAAACTTTCTACAACAACATGCATGCAAGCATGCACACGCGTCACGCGCTGGCCGGCTCGGGAGTGAGCTGCTTTAGTGTGTGTCACACACACACTTACAGGAGACGAGCGGTGGGAGGGGTTTGATATTTTAGGGGCGGGGCCTCTACTTGGCTGCAAGGTTGTCTTCAGCTACAGGAGAAATCATTCATGAGGAAAGTGCAGATGGAGGAAGAGAACAGATGATTTAGGAGATAAAAGCTGGGCTCTGTTCTAACACCAGAGGTTCTCAATTCCAGTCCTCGCGCCCCCCCGCTCTGCATATTTTGCATGTCTCTCTTTGTTAACACACCTGATTCAGATAATCAGCTTGTTAGAAGTGCGCTCCGTGCATGAACTGTGTTCGGATTGACATGGTCCTACACAGGGTCCATTGCTCCCTACACGGGGTCCATTGCTCCCTACACGGGGTCCATTGCTCCCTACACGGGGTCCATTGCTCCCTACACGGGGTCCATTGCTCCCTACACGGGGTCCATTGCTCCCTACACGGGGTCCATTGCTCCCTACACGGGGTCCATTGCTCCCTACACAGGATCCATTGCTCCCTACACAGTGTCCATTGCTCCCTACACTGTGTCCATTGCTCCCTACACGGGGTCCATTGCTCCCTACACAGGATCCATTGCTCCCTACACAGGGTCCATTGCTCCCTACACAGTGTCCATTGCTCCCTACACAGGGTCCATTGCTCCCTACTCCCCGAGCAGGGAAATCCGCTGAAGTTTACTTTATTTCGGGACATTCATTCATGGATTTGCGCTGTGCGACGTCTTCACGCACGGACGAGTGTGACATCATATACCTCTGTAAATATATACAATTTTAATTCACGTCTCGCACACTTCAATGCACTTTGAATGGAATATATACGTTCGCTTCGAACTGGAATCATGGAGGAATATCCTGTGATGTCCACTTCGCAGGGCACTTAAGTCCGAATAGAACAAACATCTGAAGCGATAAGAGTAACAGACGAAATATGCAGAGCGGGGGGGCGCGAGCACTGGAATTGAGAACCGCTGTCTAACACCTAGTGAGCTGCCTATATAGACAGCATATCAGAGACACACTCACAACGCTCTCTGCCTATGTAGGCATTGTAGAGCATTGCGTTAGCAGCGCAAAAGGTTGTGGGTTCAATTCCCAGGGAACACACATACTGGAAAAAATGTATAGCCTGAATAGTCTCTTTGGATAAATGCATAAATGTAGGCAGCAAGACAACTCACTAGGACAGGGATAGGCAACTTCGGTCCTGGCGGGCCGGTGTCCTGCAGAGTTTAACTCTAATCCTAATCAAACACACCTGAAGAAGCTAATCAATGTCTTCAAGATCACTAGAGAGTTACAGGCAGATGTGTTTGATTAGGAGCTAAACTCTGCAGGACACCCTGCACTAGGGTTTAAGAAAAGTAGAGCTGCACAATTAATTACAATAAAACACTAATAAACTGGCTAGTGTCAAGTAAACAAAAGCATTCTGGGCTTAATGGTTTGGGGACAAGTGTTGTACCCTCTGCTATTAGAATGTTAAATTCACAGAAACTGGGGAGTGTGTCATTTAACAATTATATTGTTTAGTTGGTGCTAATACCTTCTGGGTAATATGCGTGTAGGACTGCTGAAGTAGATCTGGTGCAGTTTATATGTATCATGTGCATTGACTCTGTATATTTATATTTGGTGGAAATATGTGTGTATCACTTATGTGTGTATTGTGTACAACAGCTCGGGTACAGTCTGTGGAAACAAGTTTCCTCTTTTTGGGAACAATAAAGAATAAATCTGGTTTGAAAACAAAAAAAATATAATTTAAGTTTTGTAATTGCACAGCTGCTGTACAGTAAAATAAAATAATTATTATAATATTTTGTATTATGTTTTCTTAAATGCTAAATTGTTATTTTACAGTGAATTACAATAGCTGTATTTCTTAATTTACTCATAAAATAAAAACAGCAACAATAATAATGATATTAATAATAATTACTGATATGTTTGGGGAAATTTTGCATTTTTTATATTTCTTATTTAGTAACGACGATAACATTTATTACTATATTTCTAGACAGACATTTTTTTCCATTGTAATTGTACAGTTGTACTGTAAAATAAAATTATAAATCACTATATAATTTTTCTTAACTACTAATTTTTAATATAGAGTGAAATAATATTTTTTAAACATTTTAAATTTTGTAACAAACAAACACAACATTATTATTATTATACAGTCATACTGATATATAATAAAAAAAACAAATGTGCTCATATTGTACAAACCCTTCAAACCTGCAACTTAAAAATAATTATTATTATTAAATCATAATAAATAAAAACCAGCAATCCGATTTTGTCCCAGAAACCGTGCAGCCCTAGAAGAGAGCTATATTGCACAGTTGAAGGAGCAATGGTAGGGTTTGTGCTCGACTCACCCCAGCGAGAGATTTCTGGATGTTTTCTCGTGCTCGTGCGATGTCCTGAAGGATGCTGTTAGCTCCAGTGTCCTGAGACGAGAGAGAGAGACAAACCTCAGTGTGTGTGTGTGTGTGTGTGTGAGTGTGTGTGAGTGTGTTCACTGCTCCAGGTGTGTGTGTGTGTGTGTGTGTGTGTGTTCACTGCTCCAGGTGTGTGTGTGTGCGTGTGTCCACTGCTCCAAGTGTGTGTGTGTGTGGCCACTGCTCCAGGTGTGTGTGTGTGTGTGTGTGTGTGTGTGTGTCCACTGCTCCAGGTGTGTGTGTGTGTGTACTTGGATGGGTCAAATACAGAGAACACATTTCACTGCTGGTTATACTCTGTATAATTGTGTATGTGACTAATTAAAAAATAAAAAATAAAAACCGATATCCGAATATGGTAAAATGCTTAAATATTGGGAAAAATATCGGTAAACAGATATATCGGTCAATCTCTGGTGAGGACATGGGTTCAGATGCCCGGGACGGTGGGAATGTGTACACTGAATGCAAACATAAGTCTCTTCGGATAAAAGCATCTATCGAATGCATGAAATTGAGTACATGTACATTTATAATGAACCTACTGATCTTTCAAAAACACCACGTTTTAGCGCAGTAGTATTAGCACACATGCTGTAAATACTCAAGTGATGTATTTAATACTTGTTTGGGCTGCGTGGGTCCGTTCATCCGCTCATAAAACTGCCGCTCCGCCTCATCGTAACGTGGCTTATCGAACCAGATCCTCTCCTGCGCCAAACACTCCGCTGCAGTCATCCTGCGAAACACACACAAGACCTGTAACAACCTCACTGGACAAACACCTTCAGTGACCTGATGAAGACTGGGTGTGATTTACTATCGGTTTGGGTTTGATGCAAATTAAAGGATGCTTCAGAATAAACTACGCTGCACAGCAGCAGTGTCGGGGAGTGAATTTATATGCTAATGGCTATTATTATATTTAACTAAAGCTAAAACAAACAACAACAAATTGTTAGTTGAAATAAAATGTACTTTTTTTAATTTTAGTACTTTTAGTTATTTGCCGAGGCAACATTTCTTTCATTAAGTTTAAATTTGTGTATTAAAATATTTTTTTAAATAATAAATAAAATTAAAGATTCATAAAAAACTATATGGACATATAAAAAAAAAAAAAAAGATTACTAATAATTTCAAATGAAAAAAATATATAATAATAATAATTCAGCCAAAATTGTTTAGCATTAAAATTAATTATCATTATTATATTATTTTACAGTGAAATAACACTTTTAATATTTGTATTTACCAAAAACATAATTCATTATTTGCATTGTTAATTTTAATCATTCATTTTTATTTCAGATACTTAATAAAAATATAAAAACGACATTGATAATAAAGAAAAATAAAACCAACTAAAAAGACTTAAAAAAAAAAAAAAAAAAACAGCTAGAATGAAAAATACATAAAATAAAAGCTTGATGGTTTAACATTTGAAAATGAACATAATTCTAAATTAATAAAAACTATAGTAGTATCTCAGTGATACTAAAATAACACTGCTAAGTTACTCCCCAAAACTGGTGCATGGACATAATACTACAAATAAATAATATGTATGTTAATGCAACCATGCAAAAATAACAAACAGCAAAAATAACATCAACCAACCAAACAAACAAACGAAGAAACCCAAATGATACAAAACTGAATTCAGACAAATGACTCTTCCAAGCCAACACAACGGACAAACACAGCAAGAACGAACGTGTAAAGAGAGGAAAGAAAAACTAAAAAGACCGGCATGAGAAAACGTGCGATGACATGAATTCTGTCATTTTCTGAACTTTATGTCGTTCCAAACTCGCATCACTTTTCACCATGAAACACTTATGGCGCTTTTCCACTGCGTGTACGACTCGGTTCGGCACGGCTCGGTTCGGATTGGTTTGTGTTTCCACTGCAGTTTAGTACCGCTATAGAGTGGGGGGGATTATTCACGTGTCATTATAGTTGAGCCGCCTCTACTGCGGTGACATCATCGTGAACGCGCCACAAACAAACACACAACAAAGGAGCATATCGACGGAATTGTGTTCTTCATTCTCGGCATGTGGATGTGTTTAACAGCAATGGAGAGGCCTATGAGAACGCTTGGGATTTACCGCTCCTCAGCTATCAACAAGAGGAACGTCTGTACTTCCTCAACAGATCACGAAACAGATATTTTTTGGTTGATACAAAAAGTTGCGTCCGATCCTTCGCTGGCTGTGCTGATTTAAATCTAGCGGGTCTATGTTAGGTCTTGTGACGCAAGTTCAGTGACGCAGTAATGACGATTCTCTCCGGCCAATCAGTGATCAGTAGAGTTTACACGTCATGTTTTGGTAACGGTACGGATCGCTTGGAACCTCGGCTGAGGTGGTACTAAAAAAGTACCAGGTACAGTACCCAGTGGAAAACCCCCCAAAAGTGAACCGTACCGAACCGTACCGTGCAGTGGAAAAGCACCATTAATACTGCGATTCGTAGAAGGTTCAAGAAACAAAAGCAATGCAGGTTTGGAGCAACATGACTGTTAAAATGACAGAACTTTAATTTGGTGGTGAACGAACTAACTAATGGACTACAGTGTGTGAGGAAAGTGTATTTTCTCGAGTATCGAGTCATACTTCTGCTTCTGGCTAGAAAGGTTTATAGATGTTTTGACAGATCTCGCCGTAGCTTCTTCATAGAAACAAGTCTCCGCCTCCGCATAGCGACCGCGATCTAGCCACACCCTCTCACTGTCGGCATGCAGGAAATAGCAGTGCGCCGCTCCCTGATTGGTGGTGATGTCGTCAGATTCCCGCCGATTGCAAACCACAGGCCTTTTTTGTGCGTTATTTCGCCGTTTGGAGTTGGACACGTCGCCACTGGTTTCAGAGTTTCTCGGTGGTGAGCTTCGGCCATACAGGTTCTGATAGAAAGCCGCCTCGGCTTTATCAAAATTAGGCTTCTGTAGCCACACCCCCATTGGAGGCGGCGACAAGGAAGGGAGGCCGTTGATTGGTCTGGAAGCCGGAGTGGGCGGAGTCGGGGTTTGTGATTGGTAGCCCTCGTCGCAGCTGGCGGGCTGCAGTTGGAGAGATCTCGGTTGGTTGGGAACGCGGCCCACAAACTTGCTCTCAGCTTGGTCAAAGTTGGGTTTATTCACCCGCACGGTTTTAACGACATGATGACAAGCCTCTTGCTCTCCGTGCTTGTTTCTTGCGGAAGATCTCGCAGGAGCGGTCGTGCCGTTTTGCTGCTGCAATAGTCGTACGTAGTAAAGACTCTCGGCTCTTTCGTACGCGACTCGGTCGAACCACACCATCGAACACTCAGATCTCAAACCGTCCAGCGTCGCGCTGGACAAACATCCCTCGGCGCCTGCGGTGGTTCGGTCCGGCTGCCGCTCAGAAGAACCGGACTGATTCGAAGAAGAACTCCTATGGCTTCGGTTGCGCATTTTCTTGTGTCCAGAAATACAGAGGTGGAAGAGGATTGATAAATAAACAAAAAAGAGGAAAGGGAGAGTGACAGGGAACTGGAGAATTAGTCACACAGCAATAGGATAACATTTAACATGAAGTGTGTAAACTGTATGCTGCGATTTACAAATCAATTAAGCGCAAATTACGGCAAGTTAGCGATTTACATTGACGCGGCAACTTAGAAGTGGTGCAAGATGGTGAAAAACAAAGTATATTTTAAAATGCAGTACTTAAGACAGATTCATTACAACAACAAAAAAAAGATAATAAATATTGCTGCTTTTATGGATGTAGACGACGAATTTAGACTTTTCAGAGAGCTTGCTATATTCATAGTCGAAAAAATACTGTTAGCTTTTAACAAAAATTGAAATAGCTTAATAAAACGGGTATTTGTAATATTTCCGTCACCTAATAAAAATATAAAACATTTAATTTAAGCTTTTTTTCACAATCCAGACTTTCATAAACTCAATATAACTGCAATATAAATGTGAAGTTTCATAAACTTCACAAACTGCAATATAAACTCGCAAATACAAATTGAGAACAATTTTGCATTTTACAATTAATAACGTGCAATTGCAATTCTAAGAGGTATGAAATGTGCAATTAAATAAAAAGTTTAATTAAACCTTTTTTTAAATATTTGTATTCAGTGGTGGACATAAGTTTCTATATTGAGAAACCTGTTTGGAGACAATCATTATTATGCATTTTATCTGTTCATTTACATGCCCATGGCGCTTTGTAGTGCAGAAATCACAATCCTTAGCAAACGAGTTTCAATATGGGAGCTTTTGAAAACTACATCGTTTATGTCTCCATGTAAACGCAACACAAATTTGTGAAAACGACAATGTTTCTTTACAAAGTGACATCTTCAACTACTGGCCTGGTATACGTAATACAACGTTTTAGTCATTTAGGTGGATCCATGGGAACATTTTGACAATGTTTATCGTGTTAAAAACACAAAGGAATAACTTTCGCACTTTTAGTTCATCGTTGCATTGTAAACGTACCCTCAGTTCAGTAAAAATTACACACTTCAGCTTTAAAGACAGACACAATCATACACAAAACAATCTATGGTTGCATTACATTTAAACATGAAATAAATTGCACGTTGAGCAGAAAATCAATAAAAAAAGCACAGACTGAAAGTGTGATGGAGAAAAGAAAAGACAATTAAATTCAGAATGGACAAAAAACACACACACACAAATCCATGATGGGTCAAATAACATGAACACCTTCAGCAAACACCAAAAGCGATCAAACATACAGTACGAAGCTGAACGTTCTTCTCATCCAAACGAAGCCAAGCAATAAACCATAAAGTGCAATTAAGAAAAGGATTTATGTTTATATTGAATCTCACAGAATGAGAGGACGTCACTTATCCATGTCCTCACAAAGAATACTGTGGTGAAAACATGGTACAGTGATGGTCTCTGATAGTAATAATTACCATAGTACATGTCCAAAAAATATAGTATTGTCATGGTGCCATGTGCACAATAGTATTTCTGTTAGTCTAACATGATTAAGGTCACTTAACTTACATAATAATTTACCAATCAGGCTAATGTGACTGAAAATAATTCACTATTATGAGTATTAGTTTTATCATCACTTTCAGATGATAGTTTCTAGTGACCATGATTGTCAAGATCAATAGATCTGAATGTGCCATTATGAGAAAAAGATGTATTTTAAAGCCTAATCGCTCATTTTGTTGACTCGGGAAAGAAACAGGCGTTATCTAGCGATCAATAAATCTGTATAAATCTCCGGTTTAATCACAAGATCATCCGATTAAATATGAGAATGCGTCATTATTCGTGATATTATGGACTTCCTGCACATGGAGGTGTCAGGCCCATCATACAACACACTGGATATTTACACAGATTAAACGTATTTTCATTATGACAGTGACTGTGACAAAAGCACGAGCTTTCTGTCATGTAACGATCACGTATTGATTATTCATATATTAATAAATACACATACGAAAGACGTCTAACCGGTTTTTGAACACCACGAGGATGTACAGCAGGGTATTGTTTATTCATTTAAACCAAGAAAAACAATAAATAAGCATGAGCGACTGCAAACCACCTCATTTATTCACACAAATACTCACTTTAATCGGTTTAGTTAGCGTTGAATGAATTCGCTGCTGCTCGCCGCGCGTTCATGGAACAGAAGGAGCGAGCGAGAGCCGCGCGAACCATTCCCGCTCACGCGCGGGGGAGATCGCTGCCTCAAAACCGCCACAAAACCACCAAAAATTGCTCTGATGCGGCTTAAATGTATTTTACTCTGTTTAGTATTTGTATACATATAGGCACAACACACAACTGTGCTATATAAGAGTTGCTTTAAGAGTGCTTTAAGTGATATTATGTCACCACATTTTTTTCCACATGGTACATTCCGTCACTGTTTCCCAGCGTGACTGCGTAGGTGACGTCATCAAATGATGGAAAAGGCCCATTTCTATTCTATGGAAACGAGAATGAAATTACTATAGATGTAGCATATGGTGTGAATTGAGATGTTTTAATTTAAAATTAAACTAATTGTATTCTTAAACACGTTTTATACAAACAAAAATACGTGTGAATTACATCGATATAACGTTATACAGTTCGCTATTATAGATCAGTGGTGTAAATTCATTTTGTGGCTACATTTTAATATTAATTTTATATCCACATATATCAAATTTTACAATCACATACATACATATTATATAATAAAAACACTTTTTATTCTTTTGTCCGTTTTATTTATTTTTTGTTATTTCTTTTAACCTTTTATGGAAACTACGAGTGCTGAATACACTTTTGGAAGAAATAAATATCTTATTCTATAATAAATTATTCAAATGCAAACTTGATATCCTTCATTTGTTATTTTTAGTACAGTTCAGATCATAATCTTGAGAATCACTGTATTGAAACATCCAAGGTTTAAGGAATGCCAATGATTATTACTGTATGGTTGTGAAAATGAAAAATTAATAGTTTTTATTTTGGTTTCTAAAAATGTTTTTTTACTACTTGTGTGTGTGCAGTGACATTAAATGAAGCTTAAAAAATTATAAGTAAAAGTCAGAGCACACAATTTTTTTTTCTTAGAGATGAATGTATTATACATTTAATATGATTTCACATTCTTTAAACTTGCGTGGATAAAATAAACGTTTAATGTGCAGAAAATAAACTGAATTAACCTAGCACATTGTGTAGAAAGGTCCCCATTTAAGAGTTGCTTTGGTTTCTGAATCCCAGTGGTTTGTCAAGTACTGTAAAAACCATACAGATGTGTAACTTACTAACAGCTAACGTGGGTTTCACTGTCTGCATGTATATCGTTCCCTTAGAATACACAAGTCCATTCATTTGTGCATTAAGAAGGACCTTTCAATCAGTTACCAAGGTCTTGGTAATCAACTTTCAGAAACACTGACTATGGGATATGCGCAAGTAAGACTTGAAGGTGTTATGTTAATCGTTCCTCCTGTAACCCGATTTACATTCAGGTATCATAAAGTCTCTAAATGATTCCCGCTCTACTTCTTTCCGAGTTCTCTGGCTCTTTCGGTCGCCGCCTCTACGGCTCCCATCGTAGCCGCTCTGAAGCCTCCCTTCTCCAGCGCGTGGATCCCGTGAATCGTGGTCCCTCCCGGTGTGCAAACCTCGGCCTTCAGCTCCGCCGGGAACTTCCCAGAATCACGCAGTAACACGCCAGCCCCCTGAAACACACCAGACATGGCCGATTTCAGCATATCCGGTCAATCCTGTTTATTATGAGGTAAATGGCAAGCATTGGTATTCAACACAGCTACTGCAAAAGTAATCAATCAAACATTATTTCTTTATCTTCTCTTTAATTTATGGGAAATGTACGTTTATTAATAACTACAAACCAATATTTGGAATGAAAGTAGTTCGTTTCTAATAGTGACAGCTTCATTTTCTGGCAATATGACACATTGATCAAATTATATTAATCTTTATTACAACAAAAACATGGGTTTTAAATGGTTACAATCATTTGGTTGCACAAAATCACAAACTTCATTAAAAAAAAAACACTCATCGTGACATTTAGTTCATGTGACATGCGAAGTTTAACAATCAATATTTGTGATCCTGGAGCACAAAACCAGTCTTAAGTGTACATTTTTCAAAATTGAGATTTATAAATCATCGGAAAGCTGAATAGATATGCGTTCTATTGATGTATGGTTTGGACAATATAAAAAAAAATCTGGAATCTGAGGGTGCAAAAAAATCTAAATATTGAGAAAATCATCTTTAAAGTTGTTCAAATGAAGTTCTTAGCAATGCATATTACTAATCAAAAAATACGTTTTGATATATTTATGGTAATACATTCACTAAATATCTTCATGGAACATGATCTTAATATCCTAATGATTTTTGGCATAGAAGAAAAATCTATAATTTTGGCCCATACAATGTGTTGTTGTCTATTGCTACAAATACACCCCAGCGACTTCAGACTGCTTTTGTGCTCCAGGGACACATATGATGAAAACTAATTTGGGTTTTAAACAAGTAACAATATTTTAGCTGCAGAAAATTTGCAAAAATAAAAATAAAAACTTTAGGCATGGTAACAAAATATTTGCTTGCAAAAAAATTATATAAAACTATACAAAATTCACACAAAATAAAATCTCATAATGATGTGTTTGGTTTGACATGCTATCGCTGAAAATCAATATTTGATCAATTTGCAGGGTTATACAAATTTTTTCTGCTAAAAACAATAACAAATTATTTTTTGTAAACATAGTGACAACTGTAAACATGGTGACAAAATTTGTTGCAAAAATCTCATCATTAAATATTTCATTTGACATGCTAGGGTGGATGGTTAAGCACCTTCACGACAACTAAAGCGTAATTTCTCATGTCGTCTTGTTTGGTGAAGCGTTTCATGAGCAAACACTTACCAGTATTGTCTGTGCTGCGATACGTCGAGCCAGAGCGCTGGGCATCCCCATTTTAACAGCACCGTCCGCCAGCGCCTCCGCAAACACGTACACCTACATGAGACGAGACATGATACCTCTACACGAACACTGAAGATCACTCCACAAACACTGAAGATCACTCCCCAAACACTGAAGATCACCCCGCAAACACTGAAGATCACCCCACAAACACTGAAGATCACTCCACAAACACTGAAGATCACTCCACGGACACTGAAGATCACTCCCCAAACACTGAAGATCACTCCACGAACCCTGACTGACGATCACCCCCACAAACACTGACTGACGATCACTCCGCAAACACTGAAGATCACTCCGCAAACACTGAAGGTCACTCCGTAAACACTGAAGGTCACTCCGTAAACACTAAAGATCACTCCGCAAACACTGAAGATCACTCCGCAAACACTAAAGATCACTCCGCAAACACTGAAGGTCACTCCGTAAACACTGAAGATCACTCCGCAAACACTGAAGATCACTCCGCAAACACTAAAGATCACTCCGCAAACACTAAAGATCACTCCGCAAACACTGAAGATCACTCCCCAAACACTGAAGATCACTCCCCAAACACTGAAGATCACTCCACGGACACTGAAGATCACTCCACGGACACTGAAGATCACTCCCCAAACACTGAAGATCACTCCGCAAACACTAAAGATCACTCCGCAAACACTGAAGGTCACTCCGTAAACACTGAAGATCACTCCGCAAACACTGAAGATCACTCCGCAAACACTAAAGATCACTCCGCAAACACTAAAGATCACTCCGCAAACACTGAAGATCACTCCCCAAACACTGAAGATCACTCCCCAAACACTGAAGATCACTCCCCAAACACTGAAGATCACTCCACGGACACTGAAGATCACTCCCCAAACACTGAAGATCACTCCACGAACACTGAAGATCACTCCCCGAACACTGAAGATCACTCCCCAAACACTGAAGATCACTCCCCAAACACTGAAGATCACTCCCCAAACACTGAAGATCACTCCCCAAACACTGAAGATCACTCCGCAAACACTGAAGATCACCCCACAAACACTGAAGATCACTCCACGGACACTGAAGATCACTCCACGGACACTGAAGATCACTCCACGGACACTGAAGATCACTCCACGGACACTGAAGATCACTCCACGGACACTGAAGATCACTCCACGGACACTGAAGATCACTCCACAAACACTGACGATCACTCCCCCAAACACTGAAGATCACTCCCCAAACACTGAAGATCACTCCCCAAACACTGAAGATCACTCCCCAAACACTGAAGATCACTCCCCAAACACTGAAGATCACTCCCCAAACACTGAAGGTCACTCCGCAAACACTGAAGGTCACTCCGCAAACACTGAAGGTCACCCCGCAAACACTGAAGGTCACCCCGCAAACACTGACGATCACCCCACAAACACTGACTGACGATCACCCCACGAACACTGACTGACGATCACCCCCACAAACACTGACTGACGATCACCCCCACAAACACTGACTGACGATCACTCCGCAAACACTGACGATCACTCCGCAAACACTGAAGGTCACTCCGTAAACACTGAAGGTCACTCCGTAAACACTGAAGGTCACTCCGTAAACACTAAAGATCACTCCGCAAACACTGAAGATCACTCCGCAAACACTAAAGATCACTCCGCAAACACTGAAGGTCACTCCGTAAACACTAAAGATCACTCCGCAAACACTGAAGATCACTCCGCAAACACTAAAGATCACTCCGCAAACACTGAAGGTCACTCCGCAAACACTGAAGGCCACCCCACAAACACTGAAGATCACTCCACAAACACTGAAGATCACCCCACAAACACTGAAGATCACCCCCGCAAACACTGAAGATCACTCCACAAACACTGAAGATCACTCCACGAACACTGAAGGTCACCCCACAAACACTGAAGATCACCCCCGCAAACACTGAAGATCACCCCACAAACACTGAAGATCACTCCACAAACACTGAAGATCACTCCACAAACACTGAAGATTACTCCACAAACACTGAAGATTACTCCACAAACACTGAAGATTACTCCACAAACTCTGAAGATTACTCCACAAACACTGAAGATTACTCCACGAACACTGAAGATCACCCCCACGAACACTGAAGATCACCCCCACGAACACTGAAGACCACCCCCACGAACACTGAAGTCACTCCACGAACACTGAAGATCACCCACGAACACTGAAGATCACCCCGCAAACACTGAAGATCACCCCCACGAACACTGAAGATCACCCCCACGAACAATGAAGATCACCCCCACAAACACTGACGATCACTCCCCAAACACTGAAGATCACCCCACAAACACTGAAGATCACCCCACAAACACTGAAGATCACCCCACAAACACTGAAGATCACCCCACAAACACTGAAGATCACCCCACAAACACTGAAGATCACCCCACAAACACTGACGATCACTCCACAAACACTGAAGATCACTCCACAAACACTGAAGATCACTCCAAAAACACTGAAGATCACCCCACAAACACTGACGATCACTCCACAAACACTGAAGATCACTCCACAAACACTGAAGATCACCCCACAAACACTGACGATCACCCCACAAACACTGACGATCACCCCACAAACACTGAACAAAACCCCACAAAACATTTTACAAAAGTTATTTTACAAAATGAATAGCATCAGGCTAAAAGGAAATGCAAATCCATGTCTGCGCCGCTCAAACAAATTGCATGAAGAATATGACGCAGAAGAAAGTTCAACATTATTCAGCAATAACAAAAAAACACACGTGTCGTTATTGCTTAGTATGGTTGAACTGGATCATCGAAGGTCAGTAGACAAAAGACATATGAATCATTATAGAACAGAGTTAGTACATATGAAATTAATACATTTTTATGAATTAGATAAATACATAATATTATTTAGTATAGATACTAAATTACATATATATTTCATACAATTCACTAATAAGATGATATTAACATAGAGCAGCTAATCATTACATATATACATAAAATAATATATATATATATTAAATAATAATAAATTATTTAAATAAATATAAGTACTTTAAAATACTTACAATTACTTTAAATAATTATATACTATACAGTAATACTTAAAAAATAATACATTATATTTGACATTTGATTCATCACAAATCACAATTAAGATTTATATTTGCATTGTTACTCAATAATTGTGTACCGATTTCATATTCATTCAGATTTATTTACAGGTTTAATCTGAATTTTTCCAGCCCTCAGTTTGTGTAATTTTGCATACTACATTCATGTAATTTGTGTGTAATTTATATAAACTGACTCACGAATGCGACGCCGCTGCCACTCAAGCCTACATGGGCATCGATCCAGGCTTCAGGCCCCGCCTCCACCAACCCACAAGGACCAAGGAGGGTCTTCAGGAGAGTCTCCTCCTCCGGTCCCGCACACGAGCCGCAGGCGAGGAGCAGCGCGCCTTCCAGGAGCATGCAGGGAAGATTCGGCATTATACGAATCACACGCGTCCCAGCAGGACACAGCTATGAAAACAGACAGCAATGGAATCTGAGGTTTGACATAAAAGCCCAAAATAAAACTTTTAAAATAGATTTATGCCTTTAAATGGACAGGACGGAAGAGAGCTGACAGGAAAGCGTCCCGACCTTGAGACGAGAATCGAACTCAGGTCACAGCGAGCACAGTTGCGCTATATGTCGATGCATACTAGAGGTCTGCTACCCGACCCGAACCCGCGGGTCCTGAAATACTTTTGGGTTTCGGGTCGGGTTTCGGGTTAATGTTTAATGGATAGCTTCGGGCTCGGGTCGGGTTCGGGTTTGTAGCTAAACCCAAACTATATGCAGAGGCTTCGCTGCTTTCATAGACGCACGCACACACATATCAGAGATCGCGCACAAACAGCACGGAAACTTTAATTAGTAAAATAACTTCGACAGGCTACTGACTCGCAAGTCACAACATCATATTTATCTGCAATGAGGCGGCAAAATCGCTGTTTTTGAAGAAACTAAGCCTCATTGCTTGTAGAGAGACATGCGCAGAAGCAGGTTCACATGCACGTGCAACTTTTCTCGATAGTAGACAGAATGCTAACGAGCCTTAACTGACAAAAAATGACCATAATTTGCACGGTCATCATCTTCTTGTCCATACAAAATTCATAAACTCGGCAGAATGTATGCGACCGCTGCACCTGATGTTCACAAACTTTCATAACTGGTAAATGTTTGTGAAATGGCAGAGCCTTGATTAATCCGTTTCTTTGCATGCAATCGTGAAATGTGGGGCGGGGGGGGGGGGGTGATTTCGGGTCGGGTTCGGGCTGTAGATTTAACTGTGCCGCTCGGGTCGGGTCGGGTTGGGTCAGACGATCTCGGGTACGGGCCGGGTTCGGGCTTCAGTTTTGAGCCCGTGCAGTGCTCTAATGCATACAAAGGCTATCAGTGCCCCAAAAACTAAATTGTGACAATTTATCATTACGGTACAGTTTTGGATTCATGTAATGATATGCATGTACCCAGCAAACACAGAACGTTCCCCTAACAGATACGGGTCCTGTTTCAAGGGGAATCAGATAACAACATTACAGAAACTTTCAAGGTTTTATTTTTTTGCAACCATAAAATAACGTTCTCAGAATGCTGCATGGTCATTATTTTTATATAATAAAATTATAATAACTAAATAACTTAGTTCCCAATTGGTTATATGTGTCCCTGGAGCACAGACGCAGTCATAAGCAGCACAGGTATATTTGTAGAAATAGCCAAAAATACGTTGTATGGGTCAAATTTATAATTTTTCCTTTTATGCCAAAAATCATTAGATATTAAGATCATGTTCCATAAAGATATTTTTTAAATTTCCTACTGTAAATATATCAAAACTTAATTTTTGATTAGTAATATGCATTGCTAAGAACTTCATTTGGACAACATTAAAGATGATTTTCACAATATTTTTATATTTTTTTGCACCCTCAGATTCCAGATTTTCAAATATTGTCCGATCATAACAAACCATACATCAATGGAAAGATTATTTATCCAGCTTTCAGGTGATGAATAAATTGAAATAAATAAATAAAAACTGACCCTTATGACCGGTTTTGTGCTCCAGGGTCACATATAACAACTAACCTGCAGATATAACAAAGCTGTAATGTTTATATGTAATGGTCTGTACAGCTCTGAACGTAGTTTAATACAGCATTATTTATTTATTTATTAATTAGATCAAAATGCATTATAATGATCAGATAGACAAAACTTTACAGCATTAAGATTAGCTTGGAAATCACAGAAATCATAAACTGTGCGCCTCTGATCTGAACGAGCTTTTTAAAAGCGCAATTTAAAAAAAAATGTTAATTTCGTGTTACTGGCTGACCGACTAACCTTCATTTATCGATCTCGTTATTAAATAATCACTTAATATAGATCTGAGAGCAAATATGATTTCGGAGAGATCGTGCCCATGCTGAACAGAACATGATGCTAATCGAGAAACTATTAGAGGTATGAAATAAATGCACCGATAACATATTTTAAGTCAAATAATGATAAAAAAAAATGTATATGATTATAAATTTCATATTTAAAAAAACAGTCATTGTTATTTGATGTTGAAGAAAAGTTACCCCATAAATTAATCAACAAATTTAGGCTAATCTTATTTAATCTTTCATCTGATGGTTGATGTGTTCATTATTATATATGTGCGTATATTATAATATACATTATTATATATTAAGTAAACAATAAGTAAAAACAAAACAGGGTTGTTACAAGTCTATATAATACAGTTTTATGATTGTTTATGATAAAAGAGAAGAAACGAGATGAACTGACGTTAACGATAACGGATACGGGAGCTTTACTTCTCGTTAGGGGACATTAGAATAATACTCTGTGTTCCTGTGGCTCAGTGGTTAAAGCATTGTGTTAGCAGCGCAAAGGTTGTGGGTTTGATTCCCAGGGAACACATGTTCTGACAAAAACATGTACAGCATGAATGCACTGTAAGTCGCTTTGGATAAAAGCGTCCGCTAAATGCATAAATGCACTCTACAAACCAAAAACAACAACAAAAGCAACCTTTCCGGGAATGTTCTGGGTAAATCCTCACCTCCTCCAGTGTTTCGAGAGTGATTCCGGCTGCCATGGAAACGATGACATGTTCCCGAGTGACATTCCCGGAGACTCCAGTCAGCACCTTTGGGACGAGGTGAGGTTTGACGGCCAGGAAGACCAACCGAGAGCGATCGACGACCTCAGCATTCGAGTGAGTGACAGAAGCGCCTCTCTCCTGTCAGAACATTCACAGAGTTAACCAGCGCTCTCAAACTCAGTCCTGGAGGGACACAGCTCTGCAGTTTAGCTCCAAACCACACCTGCCTGGAAGTTTCTAGAGCTCCAGCTTGATCAGGTGTGTTTGATTAGGGTTGGAACTGTGGCCCTCCAGCAATGGAGTTTGAGACTAGTGATCGACCGATATTGATTTTTTATTACCGATACCGATTATTTGTATGTTTATGTACCCGATAACCGATATGCAGAACCGATATTTATTTACTGTTATAAAGAGTGAAGATCATTCTTCACTTTCAGTCTCTTAACAACAAAAAACTGTTGAAAATTAACATTCTTTCATGTTACATTTAATCTTCAAATTACAACAATAACAACATTTTATTTATAAAAAGCACCATCAGCAACACTGATATTAACAATAAGCAAAATAATGTTTTCAAATGGAGAAAATAAAGGACAGAAGTCATATAAATTCATTTTAAACTACAGTTTTAGGTTTATAATCTGTTTAATAGACTAAAGAGTGAAGAATAATTCACTGAATAATATTCTCTGGAATATTGAAATAAGCTATAACAAACAAAACATCGTATTTTATTGTGTTTCTTAACTGTTTTATCAGAATTATTAAAATGTTTTTGTCTAAATTATGAAAACTGCTGACAGCGGTTTATCTATTTACACAGAACTATACTCAAACTGCGATCGCTTGCGGAGATAATAAATCATTAATTTAGATAGAGATGTATTTATTTAGATGTTTATTGGTGAAATAATGGTTCTATAGTAAATGTTAATATAGTTTAGCGTGTTTCAAACGAGTGAATCTTATATAAAGTTACATGCGGTGTGTGTGTGTGTGTGTCCACTGCTCCAGGTGTGTGTGTGTGTGTGTGTCCACTGCTCCAGGTGTGTGTGTGTCCACTGCTCCAGGTGTGTGTGTGTGTGTCCACTGCTCCAGGTGTGTGTGTGTGTGTGTCCACTGCTCCAGGTGTGTGTGTGTGTGTGTGTCCACTGCTCCAGGTGTGTGTGTGTGTGTGTGTGTCCACTGCTCCAGGTGTGTGTGTGTGTGTGTGTCCACTGCTCCAGGTGTGTGTGTGTGTGTGTCCACTGCTCCAGGTGTGTGTGTGTCCACTGCTCCAGGTGTGTGTGTGTGTGTGTGTGTGTGTGTGTGTGTGTCCACTGCTCCAGGTGTGTGTGTGTCCACTGCTCCAGGTGTGTGTGTGTGTGTGTGTGTGTGTGTCCACTGCTCAAGGTGTGTGTGTGTGTGTGTCCACTGCTCCAGGTGTGTGTGTGTGTGTTTTTTTTATATATGTGTGTGTGTCCACTGCTCCAGGTGTGTGTGTGTCCACTGCTCCAGGTGTGTGTGTGTGTGTGTGTGTGTCCACTGCTCCAGGTGTGTGTGTGTGTGTGTGTGTGTCCACTGCTCCAAGTGTGTGTGTGTGTGTGTCCACTGCTCCAGGTGTGTGTGTGTGTGTGTACACTGCTCCAGGTGTGTGTGTGTGTGTGTACACTGCTCCAGGTGTGTGTGTGTCCACTGCTCCAAGTGTGTGTGTGTGTGTCCACTGCTCCAAGTGTGTGTGTGTGTGTGTGTGTGTGTACACTGCTCCAGGTGTGTGTGTGTGTCCACTGCTCCAGGTGTGTGTGTGTGTGTGTACACTGCTCCAGGTGTGTGTGTCCACTGCTCCAGGTGTGTGTGTGTGTGTCCACTGCTTCAGGTGTGTGTGAAATGCAGAGAACACATTTCACTGCTGGTTTTACTCTGTATAATTGTGTACGTGACAAATAAAAAAAATACTTTTTTTTTATATCGGTTATCGGGTTTTCTCAAAACCGATATCCGATTATGGTAAAATGCTTAAATAGCTGTAAAAATATCGGTAAACCGATATATCGGTCGATCTCTATTTGAGACCAATGGGTTAAGCCAGGCATCCTTAAATCTGGACCATTCCTGCAGAGTTTATCTCTGACCCTAATCAAACACACCTGAGCATCCTCAGAATCATTAGAAAAGCACAGGTGGGTGTGTTTGATTAGGGTCAGAGCTAAACTCTGCAGGAATAGAGTTTGAGACCCCTGGGTTAAACTGCGGCCATCTACTCCAGATCTCACGCTGGGAATAACGGAGAAACACTAGCACTACAAATGCATCACATTACTAGCTTCTCAAAAAATTATTCAGGTGCGTATCATCTTAAAAAACAGGTGAATTTCATTAAGAAACAGTAGGGCCATATTTCACCTCAAAATCAAGAGAAAAACATTACATTGACGATGAAAATCAACCCATTAGGACACAATTAATTATTTTATCATATTTGTTTTTATTATGTTATTTTAAATATCTTATTATTATGTGTATTTATTATAATGTAAATTTTTAAGTATCCTAACAATTATATGAAAATAGGCATTATTCTTAATATTTAAATTTATTTATGTTTTATAACATGTATATAATAATATTACAAGAATAATCAATACCTATTAGCACATTATAGATAAATAAATATATTACATTTCTTGACTTTTTATGGAACTGTATAGTTAATAAAGAACTAATTATAAAAAAAATAACTAAAAAAAATAGTTAACGTCACATGTCGTACCTGAAACCGAGGAAGGTTGTTTATGGATGGAGCGCTAATAATTATATTACTGGCTGGAATTTTCCCTAAAACACAAAAACAGTACAATATGTCAGTAAGAAGCACAAAAACGAATAATATTATTATTACTGTAATTTTCATGCCTCAATTTGATTTAATAAAGTTAACTCTTAAAGATTAACCAACACTACGTGACACTGTTTTTAGTGCCTGCATAATTAGTTTAATTAATTTTAAAAACCCATTGTTACGCGTGTATAACGCACCTGACGCGAGGATGCCCTGCGTTATTCCAAACGCCATGTTTCCCGCGCCGATGAAGCCGATCTTCAGCTGAGACACGCCCTGAACCCAAAGCGACCGTTAATGAAGATGTCACGTGACGCAGCACACAGTTTTTATTTTTGATGCTTTATTGTCAACAAATAGCATGTACAGTGCCATAGTCCACTATATAACAAAAACATTTCACATGCCTCAACAAGAAGGAACAAAGGAGAGAGAGAGAAAAAATTATAATAATAAAAAATAAAAAACAAATAAAAGAATAGAGGGTACATAATATGCATTAGTTTACATACAGATATAAAGTATACATATATTTACATTTCCATAGGATATTACAGTACAATTTAAATACAGAAAATATACTTTGCAGGTCAGCACCATTCTTTTTTTTTATATTATGTGAAAATGTTAAAAGGAGGAGCATATATAGCTAGTTTTAATTGCTTTACTATTTTTAGATTTTGACATCACATCTATATACATTTTAATCTCCTTTTCAAGCACCATAAAAAGAGGTTTACCTTTTGTAAACTTACATTTATGAATGTGAAATTTACATACAAATAAAATTTATAATAAAACCAACATCCTTTAAAGAGCGATCCTTGATATAATAACCCAAAATCACGTTTATATGATAAAGAAAATGTTTTTAAAATATTATCAGCAATAAAAACCTCCACATTATTCCAAAAATGAAGGGTATATTGGCAAAACAAATGATAAATTGTTTCAGTGGAGCATTCACAAAAAGAGCATTTTAAATCAATGTTAAATTTTGGTAGGAATTCTTTTGTAGGATAAACTCTATGAATTAATTTATATGAGATTTCCTTAACCTTATTTGTAAGGAGGAATTTTTGAGGTAATGACCAAACTTGAGTCCAATTAATTTACATTATTAAAGATATTGTTCCAGTAGAAAATAACATAAGGCGTAGAAATAATCTCTTTTAAAAACAAGGATCTAATTGGATGATTTGTAGGTTTTAACCCAGAGGAACAGATAGAGCCGACTGAGCAGTGTTGCCAGATTGGGCTTCTTCTGATCGGCTTGGACCGGAGAATAACGCGTTGGGCGGGTAGACCAAATTTGGGCTGCTTTTAAAAAACTAAAAACCGCCCAATCAGCTGCTTTTTTCTTCACTTTTATCGTAGTCACGTTATCTTAATATGCTCGAGCTCAAAGTATCACAGCAAAATAATGTTTAGTGCAGTCATCAACTCATTTTTCCTTAACGCAACCCTTTTGGTTCATTTTAACAGAGACTTGTCAATCAATTCACCATCTTTTATGTTGGTGAGATGTGATGACTCGTGAGTGATTGGGTTTTGGCGCTGTAAACGGGTAAATTTAAATGTGCAGCTATATATTTACTCTTTCATTTTATTTAAGTTAAGTGATTCATGGCAAAGTGGCTTAAATATAAGTTACACGATAAAGAATCTAAGAGTAACTCAAATCTCACAACGAGGATTAAATGAATAGAAGACTTCTAAATGTAATTGTAACTGAAATAAGTTAATGATTTAATAAAAATCTAAACTGAACATGGGACAATACAATGCTGTCCTGCATCAGAACATCTTTTAAACCGTCCAAACTCTTGCATACTTGGCATTGACAGCTGCTGGACTTGGACAGTTTTGACTCTGCTAAGTTCTGCATTATGTTCTAAAATGTTTACTTCATGAAATACGTGCTGTCTGAAGATAAAGCACAAGAGAAAGGTAAGCGCATTGTTGTTAATTGTTATTATTATTTTATTTTTGCTGTCAGATTATCATACATGAATAACACATGTTTGGCTGTTGTGGGTGTGAATTAACATTGCTTTCTGATCACTTTATTGTGCACTTTTATTTTGCACAAAAACAAGCTTTTTCTTACTGTGGACATTGAAAATGATGCATGTGTTTCCCCGGGGGTTATCAGTTAATTTCTTGATTGCCATTTTGAAAAGGTTCCTGGTCATTTTAAGCATATTTTCTGACTGTCTTTAACGCATTTGCCCTGTTTTGATCCATGTTCCTGTGAAATGTATTTATATTTATTACCTTTTTTTCATCATTATTTTATTTTGAGGAGATAAAAATGGTGCTTATTAATCTTGATTGACATGGTAATAAAATCATATCACATTATTTTTGGCAGTTAAAATTTTGGGCTGGTTTTTGTTGAAGTGGGCGGGTTTTGGTGAGCTTTTGGGCTGGAATTCGTCAACCCGATCTGGCAACACTGGCTGAGGTATGTTCAGATCTAGGACAGACAGAAAGTGCGGATGTATATACACTGCATTTGAACAGCATATCTAACGTTACACCCGTATGTATGGCCCTAGTAAGCACCGTGAAAAGTCTGCAAACGTAAATAAATTCCCTTCATTATTAAATAACTGATTCACTAATAACAACCCTTTACTAAACCAACGCAGGACACAGCGTTCACAGCAGTAACGTTACTCACAGGCTGAAGCGAGACGCAGGTGTTGACTGAGCTCTCTGATAGATTCATGATTCATCTGATACCGCTTCAGCAGCTCTGTGTGAATCAGATCAGCGTCGTGTCACGCGGAGAACGTGTCCTTCTCTACTTACATACACGAAATACACTGACACCTGCTGCTGGACTCGTGGATTCTTCTTCTTCTTCTTCTTCTCTTGGTTAATGGCGGATTGCAAACAACTTGTAGGTGCATACCGCCACCTACTGTACAAGAGTGTGTAACATCATGTCCTTTTAACTGTGCTCATATTCTTCTCATTAACCCTGTGTAATTAAGGAATTTAAATAATGCTTTCCTGGAGATCCTTATCTCTTCTCCCTCTCCTTCTGACCCTAATATCCCTGTCAGGTTCCACTCACACTTTACCTCCTGAACCCTATTTTCAACAACACCCGTCTTTCCACCTCATATAGAATACAGTCATGCTCAGCATTTTCTTTAACCCCACAGTTCTCATTATTCCTTTTCCCCATTAAAAACAAGATGCTATTCGGCCCTGTGTGATCCACTCTCAATCTTGTCTTTACAATTTCTTCCCGTCTGTTCCTTTCTTTATGGTAACAGACTTTTGAATTTTATAATATCGCTTTCCTTTCTTGTCTTCCTCCCACCATTTCTGCCATATTGCAATACCTTTTCTCTTAACTATTGCTTTTCCCTCACCTTTCCCAAGTGAAATTAGAACTGATATTTATTTGAACAAAGCCAATTTGTCTGCATATCCATTCCCTTTTACACCCTCATGTGCTGGTACCCAACAGAACTGAACATCTATTCCACCCCTATGAATTCTTAACAAACTGTGATAAAATCTATCATCAAGTCTTCTCTGACAGATGTCATTGACTGTATACTTTTCATAACAGCCAATCCATGGATTCTTCTTTTATGATTTAATGGCGGATGGCAAACAACTTAAAGGGTGTATTCCCGCCACCTACTGGAAAGGAGTGTGAAGCGCACAATGAATAGGAAGTTCAGAAACAAGAGCTACTTATTAAAAAAAAGAAAATGAAACTGGTATCCTAAATCCTATTAATCAATCCTGTTTCCTTTAAATAAACAACTAATTACATTCTTGATTGTTTAGGTCCATCACCTAACAACACCTGTATTGACATATCTTTAATTTTTTTAATATCTTAAAGCTTGACTTCTCTTTCATAAGCCTCACATTGTCTATAAACCCACGTTTGTCACAATTTCCATTCTCATGTTTTCCTATTCTATGTAAGCACTGATTTAATAAACAATGTCCAATACGCATTCTTGCTATTAAACCGTCCTCTTTCCCGTTTCCAAATCTTCTTCTCTCTGAACCAACTTTTTCTTGTATGCAGGATACATGTCTAACTTCTGACATATTTCCTGCACTTCTTTCGCTATTATCACTTTTATTTCTGTTTTACTTAATATCACTTCACCTGTTTAGCCAGATGATCAGCCTCCTAATTTCCTTTCACACCCATATGTGATGGTACCCATATACATAATAAATATTGTTATGTCTATGATGGTACCCACACAAAGGATCCATGGATACTTCTTCTTGAAATGTATTGGCGGTTGACAAACAACAAAATTGTGTATTTCCGCCACCAACTGGTATCAAAGAGTATAGAAGCCCGAGAGGCGAAACTCAATAGAACGCTCCAGAGCAACACGACTGTGCCGCCGCCATTTTGGACTGAAAACTACACAACAACACAGTAGAATAATATGAACCACTCGCACTTGATCAACTTACAATAACACATTTAAAGTATATATATATGTGTGTGTTTATCTGTAACGCTGTTGAGTTAAAATTTTCAGTCCAAAATGGCGGCCGCGCTTCCAAAGCGCCACCTGGTCGCTGTTACACAAAAAAGCATCAGAGTTTCGCCTCCTGGTATTCTATACTCTTTGCTAATATTATGGAGTGTGGATCAAAATGACTTACTACCTTCCCACTTTTTAGTATTTTGTTATATTCTCTCCCAAAATGTTTTAAGCTACTGAAAAATAAACCTAAAGCATCCATTTCAGTTTAAATTGTATTGTAATTTTTTTCTACATTTTTTATTATACTCCTTCTTTCAGTTTCGCATGACAAGTACAAAAGAACATGTTCCACTGACTCCGCTTGCCCACAAAATTCACACCTTCTCGTATCATGTTTACCCATTTTATAAAGTGTACTGTTTAATCTTGTGTGTCCAAATCTCATCCTCGATATTACTATTTCATCTCTCATGTTTTCCTTCTCTCGCTTTCCTTTGAATTCTTAAACCATCGACCCTTTTCTCCTTATCCCATCATCTTTCCTTCAGTCTTTCCTTATAACACTCTTGATTTCACTCTTACTTAGATGATCAAATAAGTGAATGTCGTTGTTTCTAACTGCTTCTTTGTCTGCCGTTTCTTTTCCTTGGATACGATTCTTCTTCTTGGTTTTAACGGGAGCTGGCAACCGTCGAAAATGGACGCATTACGTCACGTTCTGCTCCGGAGCGTGGAACAGAGTTTAATATTCTATTCATCAATCCAGTCTCTCTAATACAATCACAGAAGGCTTTGCTATTTAATTCCCTTGACCATTTTATTAAAACCTTCACATGTGCTGGCACCCATATAAAGCGGACTGATGTATGATTTTGAGCAATTCTTGAATGTATTTGTAGGATACTAAAGAGAATATCTTGGTGACTTGATTTAAAAGATCTCAAATGCTTTAAGACTGCAACAGAGTCCGAACAAATGAAGTTTGCGATGCCACGAGCGTTCCTGTCATTTCTACAGTAGGCTATAATTGACGAATGATTATAGTTCGCTTTACTCCACTGATCCGGATCCATGCTAAACACATCATACTTAACATTTACATTTATGCATTTAGCAGACGCTTTTATCCAAAGGTTATACATGTTTTGTCAGCATGTGAAATCAGTAGCTACAAAAAACGCTTGGATTCTAGACAAGGTCCCAATATATTTATTATTATTATTATTTACAGTGGTAATGTTAAAATAATGTTCACTTTTTAATGTAACTAATGTAATGTTAAAACAAATGCACATTTGTTGATTTTGTTCCAATATATTCTCACTACAATCATTTCCAGACTTACATTTGTGTAATTGCAGACTTATGAAGACTTTACCATTAAGTGAATTCTAACATTTTGAACATATTAACCCTTTACGATTCCTGTAAAATTTGCCTAAAACGCCTACAAAAGGCATACCCAAAGTAGATTGCATGCTGTTCTTGTGCCATTTGGATGATATGCATGGTGTTGGTCTCCTTTGAAAGGTTTGTTTCTCAACAGAATCAGAATCACTGTAAGTTAAAATTCACTGTAAAAAAAAAAATCCCTGTAAAATAATTCCTCCTGCATTTGTTTTGTAAATAGAAGCCTGCAGATGACTATAGCTGGGAGGTATGAACTGGAAAATACATTGGGATCACAGAATGAAGCCTTACCAAGCCAAATTTACCATTTGATAAACAATATATTAGTATATTAGTGTTTTACACATGTTTATCTAATTTTATGTCTAGACGCTTCCAAAGAAAGTACACTTGGGAGACTCCAAACGACGCTTTGTAACAACGACACACACAATGCTGTAATTCTTGAATGCTTTAATGTACAGTCATCATTTTGGGCTCTAATGAAAGGTTACACTTAGAGCTATTCAGTTTCTCATCCAGATTCACTGTCAATAATTACTGACACATAGAAACTGAAGCATAAACACATTATAGTGACATTTATACATAGAATCCAAAATGTGTACACTTTTAAAATTACATATATATTTATCATTTATAATCTAAATACATTTTTTTCCTATATTTCTGTACATAGTACATTATTTAATTTGTGGGTTTTATCTTATATTGGTGTTATCCCTACTGTGTTATTCCTATGTATGTCTGTACTATCATGCATGTCTGCATTATCTCAACAAAAAGTGGTCTGATAAAGACACTGATTGTACACGCTGTGTTTATTGTATCTTAAAATGAAATCACAAGAATCTCAGCTTTCCATAGATATATGACATGTTCAACTTTTTTTTTTTTTTTAGTTTTTGTTTCTGACGAGTTTACCCCGTCACCACTAGGTGTCCGTCCCGCCGGCGGTACGCTGGATTCTTAAAGGGTTAATGAAAAGAAAAAGTAGGTGTGTCCAACTATTGAGTGGTAATGCACATGGAGGAATCAATAAAGTTCATTCTGGCCTCAAATTCTGTCAATGAAGATACTGAAATAGCGCCACCTGCTGGACTGAACCAATGGATTTTACACAGTACACTGTCTAAAAATGGTTGAAATTAAATTAATAAAAAAATAAATACATTGAACATTTTTCAAATTTTCGTATGGTAGCCTAATGTTTAACATTTAAAGTGAAGCTTCTCATCGCAAAGTCCAAAGTTGGCTAAAAAAAAATACAATTATTTAAAAAGAGGAATGTATTATAGAGCTTAAAATAGACATATAACATGATTTGGAGACCCATAATATTCCCTATAATAAAGTTCTACAAAAATAAGAGGACATTAATATTACTATTGTTGTATTTTTATACCAAACAGAAACCCTAAAATCTCTAAATCACATTTCAGCCATCCCCTAGCATATTAACAGCAATAAAACGTAATAAGCAGCAATGAAATATTACTTCTGTCCGGATGGCGGTGATTAGGAGGTGTCCGTGCTCACTCAGTCAGGTTCGTGCGTCTAGGACTCGATCAGGAGTTTGTTCAGGTTCAGATAACAGGTTGTTGTAAAGCAATTACTCAGAGGCTTATTTTACTAAAAGGATTACGAATCACCATAGCAATGGTTTCGTTTTATTAAAAATAATACTAACTCATAAGCAAATACAAAACACAACAGCGAATAGTCTTCACTAGGAGTCTTCACCGGCCCCGTTTACATCTCCAAACAAAGCTTTTATAACTTTTTACAACTTTTTTGCATCATCGTAAAACCACGTCATGCCTGCTTCCTCCTTTCTTCCCTCTGCTTCTACAGGCGGACGTGTAACCTTTGTTCTTAGACCCAAACTTTACCTATTCACAAGTTCATTACATTAAAGGAAAAACATCACCATGATGTCACAACCACTTCTGCTTCCCCTTTACTATATAGACAGGGTCACACGATTCTTCTAACAAGCTTGAGCTAATGTAACCCCCCCGGCACGGGTCCGCACCAGCTCACCGAGCGGGTCGCGAACCCGGACTCCGGCGCGGGAGGCGGGCGCTCCAACAAGGTACGCCTCTAGCGTCAGTCGCTAGAGCGCCTCTTTTGAGGTCAGGAGAGTGAGGTTTACACACAGCCCTTACTGGCATACATCCGTTACACTCACCCCCCTAAACCTCACTCCCGTCCGGGTCACGGCACCAATGCAACACCCCCTCCCAGGTCCACACCACCACAACTCGTTCTTGCTCTGAGCGGGTCTCGAACCCGGGACTCCAGCGCGGGAGGCGGGCGCTCCAACAAGGTACGCCAAAGGCTACAGCCTCTAGCGTCAGTCGCTAGAGCGCCTCTTTTGAGGTCAGGAGAGTGAGGTTTACACACAGCCCTTACTGGCATACATCCGTTACACTAATCACACATGTTAAACCGCATATATAACACTTCATATACATAGGCTATTCAGCAAAAGATAACAGTTTAAAACACATCATCATAAATCTTAACTACCATTTTCTAGAGCTGTATATCAGAAGATTGAAGTTATAAATCGTTCAATTCATTGTCTACACCTTGCAATCCCAAAGCATGATTATGCATGTTAATCATTCCCTTTAATGACTTCATCACCTTCTTATGATTCGATTCTTGTTTATGAATTAAGGTAACCATCTTCTTCATTTGGTTGATGATCTTTTGATGGTCCATCTCTCTTCTTTGCCCGTCTTCGTCTCTCCGCCTTCCTTGCTTTCTGGACTTGTCGGAACGACTTTCTTTGGATGCTTTCTACAAGAAGATCATCAAAATGAATCTCTAATTTTCCGGATTGCCTAGTTGGAACTGATTAGGAAATGTCACATTTATATGGCCACCAGACATGACACTTTTTGAATATGGGATATAGGATCATTAGGAAATTAATCCAGAAAATAACAGGAAAACAGGAAAATGCGCAGCACTGGTTATGGTATATATCCCACATAAAATTGATGTTTTATTAAAACCTGAAATAAACAATAGAAGAGAGCTAAATAATGCTACGATTTTGACCGTGACAATATTTTTGGACATAAAAAAAAAAAAAAAAAAAAAAAGAATGTACTTAAAAAAAAAATCTAAATATTGTTAAATTAAAATAAATTATGTTGAAAGTGTTCGACCAGTCCGGCTTTTGTTGTTCAAACTGCCCGCAGCCAATCAAAGGTGAAGATCTTCATTTACGGGCGGAGTCATAATTGGCTGCAAACCAATCACACGTCTCCTGGACGGCTGAAAAAAGAAAAACATCTATTAAGATTATTCTCTTCACTAATATTGGAAAAACACAAATGCTGCATCTTTAGTGATCACCTTGTTTGAACGGCGTGAACTTGAAGTCTGGCAGGTATTTGCGTAGTTTGGCGTTATTGGCGGTTTTCTTGAACTGACCGTCTGATTTACTAACGTCATACTGAGAGAGCTTGGTTAAGGTTCAGCTTCAGTCGGACTACTTTTATGGTGCTTATGTTGCTATTCATAACTCAGCAACTCAACACTAATCTACAAGATATCTTATCTCAGTTGCACATAAGAAAGACGCTTATCAACCGTAAAAATAACCGCAGACACTGTTTTTGTGAGAAAGGATACAATCACTTCCCCTTCGAACCCGAACCCTTCGACCACAGCGTCCACAGCTTCTTTTATAGTCAACTCATCCTCCTCCCCGACTAGACAGAAAGAAACAAAGCAAACGAGAAACATGATCTTGATATTTGCTCTGATGAAACAGACCCAACACGTGTGATATCAAACACAGCTGGAGTACCTGACAGAATGATGGGCTCCACCTCGTCGTACTCCCTCAGAACCCACAGAAACAGACGAGCCAGATCCAGAGAATAGACGAACTGCCGCAGAGCACGACCTGTGCCCCAGACCTGCAGAGCTTTACCTTCCTCTACAACACAAACACATCATTTACCCTGTGCACATGTGAGACGCTCTGAATGTGATCGGGAGTTAAACATGTCTCACTCTTGGCCAGGTACGTCTTGTGGATCAACCCCGGCATCACGTGACCGTCCTCGATGTTGAAGTTATCATGGGGTCCAAATATGTTGGTGGGGATGACGGCGGTGTATTTCAGACCGTACTGCTGAAATAACGTCCTAATAGACAAACACACACACTTCATGAACAAACCTCACAAAGTCCACCAAGAACTAAATTAGAATTATAGGCAACTCAAGCCTGTCTTTAGGACATTAAGTCTTCTTCTCCAGTTTGTTGAAACATAATAATTCAAACTGTGGCTGTCATAAAACCTGGTTACATGTACATAACATGCATGCATTTAGCAATGAGTAACTTTCTTCATTTCTTTAATGAACTATAGATCTTTGCACACTGAGTTTCCTGAGGTAAAAGTAGACATCCCAGCTAACATGCAACTTCGTTGTCATCAAATTCAACGTTCTTTTAATTTGCTCTGATGACCCTATCGTAATTACAAGATAATAACTTGTAAAAAGCGTTGACATTCTCGTTGAACTACAACTTGTGAACTGGGAGTTTTCAGAGAGCTACAACTAGTACTACTTCAGATTCATTCGTGCTATCTTTAGGCAATGATAGCGCGATGGTTCTGAGTCCAACGGTGTTGTCATCTCGAAATGTTGTATTTCATTTGGAAACCAAAGTCCTAGAGTCTGGAGGAAGGGTGGAGAAGCTCAGAGCACAAGTTGCTTGAAGTCCAGTGTTAAGTTTCCACAGTCTGTGATGATTTGGGTGCAATGTCATCTGCTGGTGTTGGTTCATTGTGTTTTTTGAAAACCAACGTCACTGCACCCGTTTACCAAGAAATCTTGGAGCACTTCATGCTTCCTTCTGCTGACCAGCTTTTTAAAGATGCTGATTTCATTTTCCAGCAGGATTTGGCTCCTGTCCACACTGCCTAAAGCACCAGAAGCTGGTTAAATGACCATGTGTTGTGTGCTTGACTGGCCAGCAAACTCACCAGACCTGAACATAGAGAATCTATGGAGTATTGTCAAGAGGAAAATGAGAAACAAGAGACCAAAAAATGCAGATGAGCTGAAGGCCACTGTCAAAGAAACCTGGGCTTCACACCACCTCAGCAGTGCCACAAACTGATCACCTCCATGCCACGCCGAACTGAGGCAGTAATTAAAGCAAAAGAAGCCCGTACCAAGTATTGAGTACATATACAGTAAACGAACATACTTTCCAGAAGGACAACAATTCACTAAAAAAAATGTTTTATTGGTCTTATGAAGTATTCTAATTTGTTCAAAATCATCACAATTAAAAGAACCAAAGACTTAAACTACTTCAGTCTGTGTGCATTGAATTTATTCAATAAACGAGTTTCACAATTTGAGTTGAATTACTGAAATAAATGAACTTTTCCACGACATTCTAATTTATTGAGATGCACCTGTAGGTTCATATTTAGGCCTCTGTGATTATTTAGTATATTTTCTTAATCATCCGAAATGTCCGCTTGCAAGAATATTGTTCACAAGCTATTTTACGTCTTTCCTCTGTTGAAACTGATTGAGTGATTACATGAGACACATTTCAGTAAGTTGTACTCTATTCTTTAACATAACTTCTGGTGTTTATTCATGTTTATTTCATTCTGTAACTATTGAAGAGAAAGATGATGAGGTCACGTGTTGCTTGAACTGAGGGCACCATCTCTCACGCATTAGCAAGAGCCAAAATGACATTTATTACAAACAACTTTGTTATTTCTCAAAAGTAACAAGGCACAAACTTGCTGTGAATGTTTAGTTTTATCCACTCATCGACTAAAAACATACTAAAAGTTGTTTTTTGGGAAGAAAAAACAGGGAGCCATGTTAACTATTGACTAGGTAACAACATTTCCATCCCCATAAAAACAAAAAGTTATGGTATGATTCTTGGGCTGTACACTTTAAATGTAAATAATATCTTAATATAGCGGTTTGCTATATCAAGAAGCATAATGTAACTTTTTTCCTTATACAGCTAAAATAACTGAAAGTGGACGATACCTGAAGCTTTGCATATTCCAGTAAAA
>CM049864.1:63142910-63175410 GCA_027474115.1 Schizopygopsis malacanthus | reverse complement strand
GGAAATCAAGGAAGGGATGCCATTCAGATTGAATCAACAAAGTAGTTTGGGCTCAAATAAAAGCATATCTTCCAGCTCAAACAAGCAGGTTTTGAAGAAAGGGGCATCTGGAAACGTCTAGTTTAAGAGTATTATCTTTTTACCCAGCAACTACGACTGCTGTTAAGAGCTTAGAAAGTGTTGTGCACCTCAGAAATCCCCAAAATCACTAGAAACGGATCAGGATTCACAACCTTTTGAAAAACAGTCACAAATACCACTTCACAATCAAACAGATCAGGACAAAACCAGAACAAATGTGGCTTTACGTCTATCACATATTGGACAAAAGTGTTGTATATGTTTTATTTAGTTTAACTTTAGAATAATATGTACTACCTTAAACTGGATCAGCCAATGTCTGGCATCTACTGAAGAATATTGATTCATTCCATGTTTCTTTACTTTACTTTACTTTTTAGTCTTTTATCCAAAGCGACTTACAAATAAGAAAAAGTTACTAAAACTATAAGTTAAAACCCTATACACACACATTTAAGAAAATGGAGAAATTAAATAAAATGACAAATGCATACAACAACATTTCAAAACTAAACATTTAAATGAAAACAAAAAATAAAGCTAAAAACTATTCAAAATATTAAAACAACAAAAGGTATGAGTATAAAAATTATTCTAACATGACACTAACACCCAAATATATATATATTATTTCATTTCCATGTAGTATGTTGAAGTAACGTTACTAAAATAACTCCAATTTATTAAAACTAAAACTAAAATACCCATAAAGACATAATAAATTCATACATAATTGATCTAAAATTAAAATAGATAAATCAAACGGCAGTATTTATCAGTAATCCTAACACTGCCAAACACTCATGCTAACAAACAACAGCTTACACAGAGTAATAACTGTTATAAAAACTAAAACAGAAGTGAAACAAGCCGTAAGAAAAGATCAATAAAAAGCGATGCTTATGTTTCATCAGACGGGTTTACACCAAGATCCGTGGCCCAAGCTTCTTTAAAGTGGCTTGTGTTCACAGGTATTAACACATCATGAAATCAAATGTCTAGATCAGTGGTTCTCAAAGTGTGGTACGTGAGCTTCCACTAGTGGTTCATTCATTTTTCTGCATTTGACATAGGTCGTAATTTAGACATTTTTTTTAGATGGAAAATGGTCTTACAAATGCTAGAAACATGCTTTTCAAGGAAAGGTTGCTATCAAATAGCACACCTAGGTTCCTGACTGATGATGAAGAATTGACAGAGCATCCATCAAGTGTTAGACCGTGTTCTAGGTCATTAGATGCAGAGGTTTCTGCTCCTATAATTAACACCTCTGTTTTTATTCCAGAATTTAACAGTAAGAAATTACTAGCAGTTTCGGGGAAAGTTACTTTTAAAAGTAATGCGTTACAATATTGCGTCACTCCCTAAAATGTTACTTAGTTACTTTTTATGGAATGTAATGCGTTACGTTATTTTTGTGTTACTTTCACGTTACTTTTTAAATATGAGCAGGGCTTGATTGTTTGTTTTTAATACAAGAAGTTATATTTATATCAAATATAAAAGCTTTCACACCAAAAAGTGTGATGAATAAACCTCAGACTGAAGGACGAGTAAATCACGTCTGTACAGAAGAACACAGGAGAAGTTCAACACTCTTCAGCAATAAAACACAATGATAGTTTATCTAAAGTCATGTTTATTATTATTATGATTGAACTGATCATCAAAGATCAGCAAACACATCGGTTAATAAAATGAGATTAGATATATTTGTGTTGTTTAACATATTTAATTATTGCAGGTTTGTGTCATATTCTGAGTTTGTATTTCACTGTTTTAATTCATTTTGATGAATACTGAATCTGTTTTTTGTGAGTGTGATAATTAATACACATTCATATTTAGTCTACTACAGTAAGATCATGTTCACACGGCGCACCGTCATCAATAAATGGAGAAAAGTAACTCAGATATTTTCTAGTAAATTAAAAAGTAACGCGTTACTTTACTAGTTACTAGAAAAAAGTAATATTATTAAGTGTATGTAGACACATGCTCGATTTTGCGTATGCCCAAAAGTTTTAAGATTGTATGCACAAAAATCCCAAAAAAGATTGTGCATAGTGCATCTCCACCCCGACACCTCCCAGAAAACACCATATATGGTGCTTTATTCCTGCTTATATTATTATACTTCCTGCTCATATTATTATTTATTAAGTCTACAGTATAGTGTCCTGAATTTTTTTTTACTTCATTTTTGTCATACCTATATTTATGTATATTCTCTTGTGTTGTGTTACATATAATACCACTGTCCATGGAGCGGACCTGACTTACATTTCACTGCTGGTTATATTCTGTATAATTGTGTATGTGATGAATACAAATCTTGAATCCTTGAATATGGAGCTTACAACGCCTAGTTTTACGATGCATAACCTCATCTGCAAGTCCTCAGATTTTCCCATCAAGTTAGGAAGGAAGCATATCACAGTGTCTGACATTGTACTTGCAAGTTATCTGATCAGAAAGATATATTAAAGCCCCGTTCACACCAAGAACGATAACTATAAAGATAGCGATATTAGCATCCACACCAGTGAACGACATCGTCTATTTATTCTCAGTGCACTTTAAATTCTCATGCTCGTTATAGCAGGATTGATTCGGATTTGGTGTCATTGTTTTTATTGTTCATCAGCTGGAAAAAATCGTTCTGAAAGTGATTCCAACGATATCGTTTCTCTCTGCATTTATTGTTATAGTTGTGGTGTGTTAACTTTTTTAACTATATTGCAATCTTTATAGTTATCGTACTTGGTGTGAATGGGCTTTAAGTGTTTATCAGCATATACAGTAGACTAACAAGTATTTAATTACCTCCGAACTTTAGTTCATGAATATGGGGGTGACTTCTAATCCCTACAGCCAATGGCTGTATTCGCATTTGTTAAAGTTAGAGTTCACCCAACAATGAAAATTACCCCATGGTTTACTCACTCTCAAGCCAACCTCTGTGTCCATGACTTTCTTCTTTCAGATGATTACAATCAGAGTTATATTACAAAATGTCCAGGCTCTTCCGAGCTGTATAACGGCAGAGAATGGGTGTTGAGATTTAGAAATGGCCATCTATCATAAAAAGCACTCCACATGGCTCTAAGGGGGTTAATAAAGGCCTTATGAAGCGAAGCAATGCACTTGTGAAAGAAAAATATCCATATTTAAAACTTCATAAATAATGCGGATGATGTAAGACGTAAGCGCAACATAAGCTCCGGTAAGAATATTCTAGTTTCGTAATAACATACAGCAAAGATCTGGCTTATATCGAAATCTTCTGACAGTTAGCGGAAACTTGAGATTACGGTTTTATCATTTAAATATGGATATTTATCTTACACAAACATATCAATTCACTTCATAAGGCCCTCATTAACCCCCCGTGTGGATAATCAGTAAATGATCATTTAATATCAGTAAGTTATTCATTATTCTCTACCATACGTATTGCAAATACTGTAATGTACCGTATAATGTAATAACCTGTTTGCACATTCCTGCTTATCTTAATATTTATTAAGTCTACAGTATACTGTCTTGCACATTTAATTTTTTTCATACCTATGTTTATGTATATGGTTTGTTTTCCATAATAATTGGACCTGACTTACAATTCACTGCTTGTTATATATTCTCTATATAATCGTGTGTGTGACAAATAAAAGATTGAATCTTGAAGCACATTTTATGATGGATTTATGCACTTTACTGGACTTCGACCTCCATTCTCTGCCATTTATGAAGCTTGGACAAGCGAGGACATTTTTTTTATATAACTCCATTTTTTTTATTTGTCTGATAGAAGAAAGTCAAACACAACTGGGATGGCTTTTGGGGCGAACTATCCCTTTAAGAATATAGGAAATACTGATTTTTACCTACTTGATAAAACAGCTCCCGAACTTAAAATGCTCAAATATCAAAAACATATTTGGTCAAAATGATTCAGCCTCTTTACCAGATCCTGGCTGCACGATTATGACAAAAATCATAACTGTCGATTATTCCCTTGAGATTGTAATTGCGATTATTAATTATTAACAGATTTATGCCATTGTTTGAAGCTGCATGCCAAATAAAATATACATTTAAAAAAGGCTGAAAACACTCTTTTATTGCTTTTCTATTTATTGAGCCCCAAACGTCAACAATACATTGGTTTAGTTTCTTCTTTAAACAAAAAAAAGGTACAATTATGCATGGTATAATAATGTAATACTCAAACTAAAATAAAAATGGTTTACTAAAGCTATATATTTAATTTACAATTAAACAGACGAAATTACAGTAACATTTTACGGTATAATTTATATTATAAGGGCTCCAGACTAACATCTGAGACATCTGGTGCACCTGATTTGGTGGCACTGAATATGTAATATTACAAGTTTGGTCTCTTAGAAATGCACATTAGCTTGAGTTGGGATGCAGATGTACTTTTGACAGTACCATTGTGAAAACTGTAAACTGATGGGGCACACCGAAGTCTGAGTGTGTGCGTCACGCGAGGCCGATGACATGGCGGACCGTGAAAAGTCTACGTTCTGAAGGGGGTAGCGTTAGCTAGTGATTTAGGCACGTAGTCCGGTCTCGGCCGGAGAGTGACGCTGCAGTCACCGGGTCCGAAGAGAATACAGCTGCTGTCCACAGACAAGGCGTGTAAATCGCTTATGTGCTTAGCCGAAGCAAGGGCAAGAAGGATTGCAGTTTTGAGAGATAGCTCCTTGAGATAGCTCGAGTGGTGGCTATGAAAGAGCTCTGAACACCACCTCTAGGCCCCAGGGCGGGGAATGCAATCCCCTCGCTCCCTTACGAAAACTCACCGCCAAGCGCATGCCTACCGATCGATTGCCCGCCCTGCGGGGAATGAAAAGAGGTAATAGCTGCCACATACATTTTCAGTGTTGATGGTAGAGATCCACTATCCAGCCTGTACTGTAGAAAACTCAGAACATCCAACACGGTGCAAGTAGCCGGTGTTGTGGCAATTTTCTAACAAACATCATCACTGAGTAAGAGACAACTCTGAGTCCATATTATAATAATAAAGTGTTTATTCTCTTGCCAGAGAAGATCTCCTCGTCTCAAATAATACACATGAGCTAAGTCAGTGAGGGAAGACAGAGAGAGATAGAGAGAGAGAGATAGATAAGAAGAGAGCCAGAGAGATAAGAAGAGAGACAGAGAGCAAGAGCGCGCAAGAGAGCAGTTTTGGTCTGTTTTATAGTCCTTTCCTTCCAAGGCCTCCTCCTTCCCTGCTCTAGAGGGAAAGATACCAGTTTGTTTACCGATTAATGGTTATACAGAAAAGGGAGGTCAATGCCCCCTTGACCATCTGCGTTTCCTTACCTCTATCACTTCTCAATCATAGTAAATCATCACACAAAGAATGCTTATCTAACTACGAGAAGAAAACATATAATACATACATCTGAATCTATGTCTCACTGTTTGATTACTGTCCATAAAGGAAAATTCCTTTACAATTCCTCTCTGTTTATCATTCTCTGATAACTGATTAATCAAACATTGTAATAATAATAGTAAAAATAATAATAAATACAAGTTCAAGCCATTACATCACACTCATACTCTTCATCTCTGATTTTCACATAAATGATCACTCTTCTTGAACCTGTGAAGTAAGTTTTTTGAAAATTTGAAAAATGCTTAGGCTGTAAATGTTTAGCAAGCACAGTAAAGATTTCATTCTATCGCCGGGCTGAATGGACAGGCACTGCTGTTGCACCCTCGGCCTAGACCGAACCCTCAGTCACAATAGTATAAATAAGGAAAAGTATAGTTCAAAGTAGGAAATAAACATATCAATTTATCACTGTTGAGTTACTCCTGTAATATAAAATGTAAATATTAAAAGTATGTAAAAAATCCCTCAGTTTCAACCCCTCTCCTTGTACGTCCACTTGTACACGGATAACTGCTGCTTTTAACCTTCTTTACATTTCAATCATTCTTAAGAAGAAAATTAGAAACATCATAACTCAATTAACACATTTCACTGTAACTTCCGCTACTTGTGTCATCATATTGTTGTTCTGATCTCCTGTTGGTAACACCTTCAGACCTGTTGTGAAGTGTAGTATTATCAAGCAAATTGTCACTGACAACAAAGTTATTATACATGTGGTCTTAAACAAGCCACACATTCCTGGCACTCTGAATGGGTGCCACGGCCTTGGACGCTCCGTTCTCTCAGTTACTCTTTATCAAAAGATGCTGTTATGACCAAAGAATGTGAGAAAGTACTGTTTTCGAAACACTAAGAGTCTTATCTGTTCTGTTGATTGCAGTGTCCACCCGTACGCCGGTTGCGCAATCAACACACAGCTGCAATGCAAGGTTTTTTTTCAAACTGGATCTTAGCATTTATTGACATTCGCGTTGAACCTCCTCCAGCAATTGCTCCGCCTCCGCAATGGGCGGCACCCTCCTTCATGGTTAACGTGAACCCACGTAGCCCTCTCTGCGACCTTCACTGCCGTGTGCGTCACCAGAAGCACCTGGAAAGGCTCTAGCCACCTTTTCGATTTCCAGCTCTTTCTCCTGTGATCACGAATCACCACGAAATCACCAGGTCTGCCCTCGTGCAGGAATCTCTCAGCAACCTTCCCCTGGGCAGCTTTTACCTGCACAGAAATATTTGAC
Source organism: Schizopygopsis malacanthus (assembly GCA_027474115.1). Taxonomy (NCBI): domain Eukaryota; kingdom Metazoa; phylum Chordata; class Actinopteri; order Cypriniformes; family Cyprinidae; genus Schizopygopsis; species Schizopygopsis malacanthus. The sequence goes on along the minus strand of CM049864.1, from coordinate 63,168,654 downwards.
AACAGACAAGACATTTCTTTGCAGTAATTCAACATGTCATTCTCACACACATCCGTTGATGGCAGCCTTTGTTTACCCCCCCCTATGCCCATGAATGGTGGCCTGCCAAACAAAATTTCAAATGGGCTCAGGTTTGTTTTTTACTCTTTTTTTCTCATTCTCATGTACATCAGTACAATTGGAAGAGCTTTAAGCCAAGTCAGACCCGTCTCTTCACAGCATTTCGCCAATTTGTTCTTAATTGTCTGGTTCTGCCTCTCTACTGCCCCACCTGACGAGGGCGCGTAGCTGCAGTGAGTTCTCATGTCAATTCCCAAGAACTGACCCACCTGCTTTATCGCATCATTGACAAAGTGTCTGCCATTATCAGAACTGATTTTTCTGGGAATTCCCCATCTCGGAACGATCTCGGTTAACAGAGCCTTTGCCACTGCCGCCGAATCTTGTTTCGAGGTTGGGAAGGCCTCAACCCATTTTGACCACATGTCAACCATCACCAGACAGTGTTTCTGTTTCCCACAAGGGGTTAATTCGATGAAATCCATCATTAGATATTCAAATGGACCTGCTGGTGCTGGTTGAGATGCCAAGGGTGTTTTTATTCCCCTAGCCAAATTGTGTGTGTTTACAAGTGACACATCTTTTGCAAAAATTTTCAGCAACCACTGTAAACCCCTTTGTAAACCATAATTCCTTCATCTGCATTATTATACCCGCTTTTGACACATGATCCAACCCATGTGTCAACTTAGCATAATGCTGAAAGAAGTGTTTGGGCAAACAAGGAATGTCATCAACACTCATCCATACACCCCCCCGGAGACTGCAGCCAGACGACCTCCATCGTTGTTTTTCCGCTCCTGTGGAAAAAAGTCAGCATACTCTGTAAACAAGGGGAAATATCAGGGTTAGTCACAGATACCAAAGCACAAGTCGTTTCTTTTGTCTCCTGTGCTGCCGCGGCCTTCGCTGCCGCGTCTGCTCTCACGTTTCCTGTGGAGATAAAACTTTTATCGTTAGTGTGCGCTGCGCATTTACAGATCGCGACCTTGTCTGGTAAAAGAATGGCCTCCAAAAGCTTAGACACAAGAGCTGCGTTTAATATCGGATGTCCATCCGACTTCAAAAAAAAATTACCATGCTTCCAAAGTGCCCCAAAATCTATGCGTGACCCCAAAAGCATCACGCGAGTCTGTGTAAATTGTCACACACTTGTCTGCCATAAGATTACACTCCTCTGTCAGAGCAACCAATTCAGCTGCCTGAGCCGAATAATTTGATGGCAATTTGCCAGACTTTACGACTTCAAATTCAGTGGTCACCGCGAAACCAACCTTATTCAAGCCTGTTTGTGGATCTTTGGACGCCGATCCATCCACAAAGAGGACATTGTCACAGTTTTCTAAAGGTGTGTCCAACAGGTCTGGACGTGGTGTACACACCTGTTCCAAGACTGATAGACAACAGTGGTGTTCCTCGCCATCCTGTTCTGTAGGGAGAAGTGTGGCAGGATTCAAAGTTGTGCATCTTTTCACTGTTACATTTGGCATGTCAAGTAAAATCGTGTGATACCTCAGCCATCGGGCTGTTGATAAATGTGATGTTCTTTGCTCTTGCAAAATCATGGAGACCGCGTGTGGGACCATCTGTGTAAAAAAAAAAAAAAAAAAACCTTTCAATCTTGTCACATGACCTCAGCCCTTTCCCTGTTGTCAGGGCTCTCAAGGGCTTTTTTTTAAGAAATGCATAATTTGGAATAAACGTTCGACAATATGCACACATTCCCAAGAATGATAACAATGTCTTTGTTAAAGGTCTTGGTACATCTTTGATAGCTTTTATGCGTTTCTCAGAGATAGCTTTATTGTTTGGTCTTAGTGTGACCCAAAAAAAATTATTTCCTGCTGCACAAAACTGTAGCTTTGTCAGACTGACCTTGTGACCCTCTCTCGCCATGTGGTTCAAGAGAGTTACAGTGTCAGCCACGCACGTAACCTCATCTCGTGCACAAATCAATAAATCATCAACATACTTCAATGTGTTTCGAATCAATCATCAATGTGTTTCTCCCCTCTTCCCTTTTCAGCCCTTCTGTGGCTCTCATGCATTTTCTCACAACAGGCCTAATTTCTGCTCAGTGACCTTGTCTACTGATAGTGAGGCGCAGAGTCCTCTGTTTATCAAATACAGCTGAATTTGTTTTTCTGACAGGCAAGCTAAAAGCACACACACATTTTCACAACAGAAAATCTTATCAAACCTTGTCAAAAACATTTTCTGCCCCGTTAATCCACTCTTCCTCATATTGATATATGCATATATCAATGAATGTAATTCATTGATACTGATACTGATACTGTTCGATCTTTGCCAATTTCAAAATCTTTTGTGCCCAATCAGAATCTCTCATCTGCTGTTCCTCTCCTGTAAATCCCAAACGGGCCAGCAGTGAGTTTCAGATTTAATTTACACATTAGATCCCTGGCCATTAACGGAACCGGACAGGTTTCAGAGCACAAAAATGCATGTTTCAATGCCCTGCCCCCCCCTCCGTCTCACATTTTAACGGCACAGTATAGTTTTCTGAAATTAATGCCCTGACTTCAAGTGCTTTCAAACACTAAATCCGTCATTCTTGGTTCACAATCAACCATAAAGTCTATCATTGTCCCGTTAACTAACATGGGATATCTCTGTAGCCTTAAAAAAACCTAAACTTTTGTACATTCTCAGACATTCATCAGTCAACTAACATTATTCAAAACTTCAGCAGTCACACATGAAGGTTGCAAGCATGTCTTCATTGCAGATAGCATTATTCAATACTTCAACAATCACACATAAAGAGTTTGCAAGCATTTCTTCATTGCAGATAGCCTTATTTGAATCAGTGTATGTGAGCGTGTTGTGTGTGTGTGTCAATAAATTTTTACTTCCCTTTTTCGTAGCTTGCTGAATGCCTGTCACCCGCCCTCTCCTCTCCTGCTCTCCGTTCCTCTCGTTTCAATCCGCCTTCCGCGCCTCTGGACAATCCTGTGCCCAGTGTCCATGGTTCTTGGACAACCTGCACTCCGTGCAGCCAGAAAAGTCATGTTCACATTTGTGCGCTGCTCGTGCTGCTTTAATCTGTACAACAGCCAGCTGCATCTGTCTCCCCCTCTGTCACTCGCGCTGCTCGTGCTTGTTCATTCAGCGTCTCGCGCTGCGGTTGTCTTGGACGGAGAAACAGTCGAGGTCGGGGCGAATTTCAATGCACCCAGCTGGGCTATTGGGTAGATGGGTGTTTTGGTGGTGCCGGCCTCACCGTATTTTCATGTGGGAAACACAAACATACTGTGGGTCATTCGGTTCTGGTCGTGCAGACACATACAAATAGACTTTCACACTTTTCATTTTTCCTTCCTGCTAACTTTCTGCACTTGCTTTTTTCCTTCCTGCTAACTTTCTTGAGCCAACCATCTACTTCCTTGAGCCAACAATCTACTGTTTGTTCACATTTTTAACATACATTTTTAACACATTTGCAACAACAACCTGGTTGTTGAAACCACTTTCAGTTTTGTGAGACTCAATGTTCCCTCTTCGGGAAAATCATGATGCTTGATTAATTTTTCAATATCTTGCATACATTTCTGACCATAATGTTTTTTCATTTGGTAGTACACCGGTGTATCATATTTCACAAACTTGCTCTGAGATATCCCCATACTGGCTGTCTTCTGCTTTCCCGTGGATTTACTCACGCGCGTCTCTTTTAATCTGCTAGACGTCTCCAGCAGATCCGATTTTCTCTTATCCCGCAATCGGATCGGGTTGCACTATTAGTGCCCTCTTAATTGTGATTTATCAAAATCTTTCGATTTTTCCTAACCCCAATTAACCTCGGTACCTGTTTGAAACCCTCTTGATCCGTACAGATCTCAAATTAATCTCAGGTTACCTATCTGAACGTTCGTGCCCAGAGTCCTCGGTACCTGTTTGAAACCCTCTTGATCCGTACAGATCTCAAATTAATCTCAGGTTACCTATCTGGACGTTGGTGCCCAGATTACTGTACCACAGAAACAAATCTCAGCCAATATGGTTCAATTTCACTCTTTAAACTGTATTTCACCCTAATTAAATTGAATTTAATTGTTTCTTACCAGAGATGTCGTTTTGTGCCACCTGGGTTCTTTTTGATTCCAGTGGTCGATCCCTCCGGTCCCAACAGCGGAACGGTCCCTCGTCTCTCAATCTTTTTTGCGAGGTAGGGTTGGAACTTTTCAGCTCCAAGGTGATCAGCCTCCGTCCGCTGTCAGGTCCAGAAGTCACGTCCAAGGAATCCCACTTCTGACACCAAACTGTTGTGGCAATTTTCTAACAAACATCATCACTGAGTAAGAGACAACTCTGAGTCCATATTATAATAATAAAGTGTTTATTCTCTTGCCAGAGAAGATCTCCTCGTCTCAAATAATACACATGAGCTAAGTCAGTGAGGGAAGACAGAGAGAGATAGAGAGAGAGAGATAGATAAGAAGAGAGCCAGAGAGATAAGAAGAGAGACAGAGAGCAAGAGCGCGCAAGAGAGCAGTTTTGGTCTGTTTTATAGTCCTTTCCTTCCAAGGCCTCCTCCTTCCCTGCTCTAGAGGGAAAGATACCAGTTTGTTTACCGATTAATGGTTATACAGAAAAGGGAGGTCAATGCCCCCTTGACCATCTGCGTTTCCTTACCTCTATCACTTCTCAATCATAGTAAATCATCACACAAAGAATGCTTATCTAACTACGAGAAGAAAACATATAATACATACATCTGAATCTATGTCTCACTGTTTGATTACTGTCCATAAAGGAAAATTCCTTTACACCGGGTAGATATAAGCCTGACCGCACCATTTCACAAACACATTTTAATGCATACAAACGTCTCGTAGATGGTGCTCGCCCCTCCAAGAGCGTATCAAGCACACAAGAATGCAGGGCGCTCAGCACCTCTGATATCTAAGAAGCAGCCACACATGAAGGCTTCACAACTCCGGGTTCAGGTGCCACACCGAGTCGTCCACCTGGGATAGCAAATCCTTCCTGATGGGGATCGGCCAGGGCGGTGCCACCAGCAGTTCTGTCAGGTTTGGGAACCATGGATGGTTCGGGGCGATGAGTATCACGAAGCTCGCTCCTCCTTGATCTTGCATAACACCAGTGGCAATATCTTGATCATACAGCCTGGCTGCTGGCCAGCGCGATGTCGGCGTGTCCCCTTCCAGCGGGGAGTGAGACATGGAGGAGAACAGCAGGCAGTGCACCTTCTTGCTCGTGGCGAACAGATCCACCTCCGCTCTCCCGTAGAGGTTCCAAACCATCCGAACCGACTCGAGGTGCAACCTCCACTCTCCTTGAGGAATCCCCTTCCTCAAAAGCATGTCCGCCCCGCGGTTCAGGAGACCGGGGATGGAGAGGAAGGGACAATCCGCCCATAGCAGGAGATTCGCTGTAGGAGATAGCAGATAGAGTACATGCTGCTGTTCTAGCGAAAATCCTTTAGAGCGAAGACTGCTTCTAGCTCCAAGCAATTAATGTGCCACTTGGCTCTGACCCTAGCCACGAAGCCAGTATGCCCTCGAACACTGCTCACCGGACTCGAGTCGATGGATCCGTCGTGACCACGACACGTGACGTATCTTTGAAGAGATACGCCACGGCCTCAGAGCTTCGATGCTGCCGCGGGGGAGACCGCGATGCACAAACGGCCCGAAGTCAACGCAGTCCAAGTGACAAAAACAGAAAATCGTTCTCATGTTCAAAACACACATTAAAAATTCTTAGATAATACAATTATTTAAAACAAATATTTTAGAGCTTCTGCTTTTTCTTGATTTGTATATCACAATTCCCTTCATGACTTTGTTTTGAGTAAACCACAATATCAACTTATAATGCTGGAAATTAAACAAATCTCATTATGTGGGAACCCCTAAAAAATATTTACAAAATTCTACATATAGAAAAAGCACATTAAACATCATTATTTTAAAAACAAATGTATTGTAAAAACATACAGTAGCAACATGTCACTAGAAAATAAACCCAGAAAATACAGATGGACACACCAGCACAAACAGAAGAACATGTACCAGAGACAGTAGAGAGCACACATAAACCCGTAAAGACCCCCTATGGCAAACATATCGTTTTAACCCTGTTTACATGTCTGTGTGATGCTTTTAATATGCTTAAAGTCTAATCATATGCAAATTTAGCTTTCATCTCCACTGCTGAACATTCTCTCCTTAAAACTGAGGTGAATTAAAGATGCGATTTCAAAACGCTGTTTCCAGTCCCAAACATGAAACGAACCCGTCAACGCTTTTGCAGTGTTGAGTAATATAGCCAGTCATAGATTTATCTGTTGAGGTGCTTAAGATGGTCAGAATGATTGAATTAGTGACGGCACATTAAGAAAAACATTAAAGGGATAGTTCACCCAAAAATGAATATTCTGTCATCACTTACTCACTCTCAAGTAGGTCCAAAACTGTATGAATTTGTTAACCTGTAAAACCTGAAGATATTCTGAAGAATGTGGGAAATAGAGCATTTCTGGGGCACCATTGACTTCCATAGTATTTGTTTTTCTACTATGCCCCAAAACAGCCTGGTTACAAACTTTCTTCAGAATATCTTCCTTTGTGTTTGGCAGAACAAAGACATTAATACAGGTTTGGAACTACTTGAGAGTGAGTAAATGATGACAGAATTGTCATTTCTGGGTGAACTATCCCTTTATGTTGATCTTCAGAGGCAGTGTCCACTGATTTTGTCTTGCTAATAATTATCAAGGGTTGTTGGAAGTGTCTGATCAGTCATGGTTTGGTTTTCCAGCATTGAGCAGTGTTCAAACTCTCCACAGCCAATCAGATGTGAAGATCATTTACGGGCGGTGGGATAATTGGCTGTAAACCAATCACACGTCTCCTTGACGGCTGAAAAAAAAAAAAAATATGTTTTGGGTCACTACAATTGAAAACATTTACTATTAAAAACATGGCACAAATGCTGCATCTTTAGTGATCACCTTGTTTGAACGGCGTGAACTTGAAGTCTGGCAGGTATTTGCGTAGTTTGGCGTTATTGGCGGTTTTCTTGATCTGACCGTCTGATTTACTAGCGTCATACTGAGAGAGCTTGGTTAAGGTTCAGTCTGTGTGAACGAATGCTTAGAGCTTTAGTTCATTCGTGGACTACTTTTATGGTGCTTTTTGAAGCTCAACAGCTTAAGAACAATCTGGAAATACTACAAAATTCTAAAAGTTCTTTTTTTTATTTCTCAAGAAATAAATTCTACATTCTTGCACATAAGAAAGACACTTATCAACCGTATAAATAACTGCTTTTTGTGAGAAAGGATACAATCACTTCCCCTTCGAACCCGAACCCTTCGACCACAGCGTCCACAGCGTCTTTTATAGTCAACTCATCCTCCTCCCCGACTAGACGGAAAGAAACAAAGCAAAAGAGAAACATGATCTTGATATTTGCTCTGATGAAACAGACCCAACACGTGTGATATCAAACACAGCTGGAGTACCTGACAGAATGATGGGCTCCACCTCGTCGTACTCCCTCAGAACCCACAGAAACAGACGAGCCAGATCCAGAGAATAGACGAACTGCCGCAGAGCACGACCTGTGCCCCAGACCTGCAGAGCTTTACCTTCCTCTACAACACAAACACATCATTTACCCTGTGCACATGTGAGACGCTCTGAATGTGATCGGGAGTTAAACATGTCTCACTCTTCGCCAGGTACGTCTTGTGGATCAACCCCGGCATCACGTGACCGTCCTCGATGTTGAAGTTATCATGGGCTCCAAACATGTTGGTGGGGATGACGGCGGTGTATTTCAGACCGTACTGATTAAATAACGCCCTAATAGACAAACAACACACAAGACAAGGTAAACAACTTGTTCATCTTCGGTACACAAACCAATATATTTTTGATTGAAACCCTCCCCTAGACAGCAAGGATATTACCACGATCAAGGCTCAGAAACATAGCAAGGACATCGGTAAAACACTCCGTGTGAAATCAAGTGTTCAACCATAATTTTATGAAACAATAAGATTCATTTTTGTGTGCAAAACAATTTATTCAACAATTCTTCTCCCCAAATTCTTATTCCGCAATTTTGGAGAGTACTGCAGAACGTAATCAACGTAATGAGCGTGGTTTATGTTCAGCATGCGATGTCACATGGACTATTTTACAGATGTGCTTGCTACATTTCTGAGCCTTGATCGTGGTAATAATCCTTGCTGTCTACGGAGGGTCAGAGACCTCTCAGATTCAATCAAAAATATCTTAATTTGTGTTCTGAAGATGAACGAAGGGCGAGTATGATAGAATTTTCATTTTTGGGTAAACAAACCCTTTAAATTTGAAATCAAACTAGAAGAAGAAGAATTGTTTATTTGTCACATACACAATTATACAGAGTATAACCAGCAGTGAAATGTGTTCTCTGCATTTAACCCATCCAAGTGCACACACACACACACACCTGGAGCAGTGGACACACACACACCTGGAGCAGTGCACACACACACACACACACACACCTGGAGCAGTGGACACACACACACCTGGAGCAGTGGAGACACACACACACACACACACACACACACACACACACACACACCTGGAGCAGTGGGCACACACACGCACACGCACACACCTGGAGCAGTGGAGACACACACACACACACACACACGGAGCAGTGGGAGCAGTCGGGGTTCGGTGCCTTGCTCAAGGGTCTCACCTCAGTCGTGCACAATTCCTGCCGGAGCCAAGATTCGAACCCACAACCTCGGGTTACAAGTCCGACGCTCTATCCACTAGGCCACGACTGCCCCCTAGTCTTAAATGTACAAAAGTAATCTAAAACTGGTCTGATTATCTAAAACAAGTAACCTGGATAATGTTACAGTTTATCATCACATAACCAGTAACAGACTACAATTTGTAAGTAATCTACCCAGCTCTGGTAACAAAAGCACAAAGGTTATTGTGAATGTTTTATTTAGGCATCAACTGCATACAATGCTCTGTGCATTATCTATTTAGCTTGCAAGTAAGTAATAGGCTGCACCTGAAGTAGTTAATATGTAAAAATCATTGAACAATAATCATATTCCAAATCCCGTTTGTGTATCAAATCTGTTCAGTCTACTTTGGCGGCATTGATTTAAATACTGCAGCAGGTGATGTATATGTATGCAAGTGCCCAAAACGTGCACTTTGTTCACATATCTTTGTTTTGTCTTGCCAAATGTGATTTAAATATTCATAGTTTGAAACAGTTCTATGGATGTTTTGCCCTCCAGGGAAGTTATTATCATTATTAACTATGAATTGTTGTAATTATGTAAAACAAACAATAAACTTAACACCACTTGTCTTATTAAATATTTGCATGCTTTGTGTAATCACAGAAACTGTATGTGCTGTGTTCAGTTCGGAGGAAAAAACTGAATAACATAAACACCATTATTTTGGCTGAAAGAGGAACAAGGCCAAAATTGTGAGCCAAATATATATGCCTAAATACAAAATAAACATGTGACTTTACTTGATAATGTGATCTGTTAAGCATCGTATGTACCAGACAGCCTTGCGTCATAGTGCTGAAAAGGTCTCAACTAGCAGAATTGTTTCAGGAGACCTTTACTTTACTGTTTATTTTTACAGGGACAATGCACAATTAAAAGTAATTGCGCCAGAGTTAGCTGATAGCTAATTTACATCTGCTGTCCCTGGGCAGGCAAACACATAAAACAACATACAATATTACATATACACCACATAAGACATAACAATACATATATCCACAGATGTAAGATTAATCAAAAAGAACATGGAACTTACACAGTCATTAGTGGTTGCAAATTTGTTCTAATAATAGCCAGTGCTTCAGATTAATTTTAAAAACTGCGTATCTGTCAATGCTTCGGATGTTTGTAGGTAAGGAATTCCATGACCTCACTACTCTAACCGGAAACGCTGTTTGACCAAAGACGGTTTTTCTATACTGCGGTACTAAATCTCCCCTAGCAGATGCTCTTGTGCTACCGGCACTGCCGTTATGGGCCAGGCATCCCCTAAGAGAGTACACAGGCTTAAGTGTTTATAAAGAGAGTACACAGGCTTAAGTGTGGTCGCACCTGCCTGTGACCAAGTTGTTATACAATATGACAAATGAGGGAGAATCAAAGTATGTACAAAAAGTAGTGCAGCTGATTGAGACAGTTGGTGCCTTATATTTTTTAAATTATTTATATTAAATGTAACATTATTTATAACCCTTCTTACTTGTTTTTTAAAAGACAGGTGTTGGTCAATTATTATTCCTAAATATTTGACATGCGTCACACATTTGATTGCTTCACCATTGAATACGATGTCTGGATTCACCGAGTTGTGTTTTCGAGCAGAAAAATACATGCAAACTGTCTTGCTTACATTAAGAGACAAACAAGACTTATTTAACCAATTCAAGACTTCCACCATTGCAGATGTCAATTTGCTTGCAACAAGTTCTTTAGTTCTTGCATGAACAAAAAGCACAGTATCATCTGCATACATTAGAACGTTAACAACCGGACATACTTGAGGGAGATCATTAATATAAATACTAAATAAAATGGGTCCTAAAATAGACCCCCTATAGGACAGCTGGCAAACGAAGAACACTTATCAAGCACTCTTGTACATTGTTTCCTCTTAGTCAGGTATGATATCATCCAGGTCAAGGCATTAGCGGATAAATTATAGTTCTGAAGTTTTGAAATTAAACAGTTATGATTAACGGTGTCAAAGATCTAAAAGCACAGCACCAACAACACCACCTTTGTCAAGTTGACTTCTGATTTGTTCGACCAAAAAACAATTAGCCGTTTCTGTAGAATGATTCTTTCGAAACCCAAATTGCATTGGATGTAAATTTACTTCACTTTCATTTAAATGAGAAACTAATTGGTCACAAACTACCCTTTCTGCAATTTTCGACGTTATTGGAAGGATACTTATGGGTCTATAATTTGATGGGAGAGTCCTATCACCTGCTTTAAAAATAGGTATCACTACTGCCGCCTTCCAGCAAGATGGAAAATAGGAGTTTGTTATTGACAGATTTATCAGATGTGTTAGAGACCAAACCAAACAATACAAGCACACGTACGCTGCGTTTTGGTTTGTAGCTTCATCAAACATTAGTAAACCATAGTAGATCAAGTGTTCTTGATTCAAACAAGCCCAAACATAACACCACGTGTATATCCGGACATAATCCGCATAGAGTTGCGTTTGTTGCTATAGGTGCATCCGGGATCCGATCACATGATGTTGCAATGTTTTGAAAGCATTGGGAAGTTCAACCAATATAAACTGTATTTCATGATGAGTAAAGACCAATCAGTGTCTGTTTTACAGCATTAGCGCGCTTGGATTGGACTGACAGCTCTTGCATTTACCATTCGACATACAATTGAAGCGTATAACTGGAAGATCAGCACTCATCCACCAGGAACATGCTCTTTACATATATACGTCATTGGGTATTAAATACAACACCTGGCAGAACTTCTAGACACATACTGGATAATATCCTGAAAACATCCTGATTAAACCCCCAAAAAACACAAGTTCAAGATGCACGGATTCCAGTTAAATGTATCTAATGTTTGCATATTCTAATACAAGTAAATAAACTGGCTACTGAAGAAATGTATTTAGCAAGTAGACTGAATAGAGTAAATTACATTGTATCACTTGACTGTCAGTCACCGAGCAGGTAACCATTAAAAAAGCTTAGTGACCGTTTACATTTATGCATTTAGCAGATGCTTTTATCCAAAGCGACTTACAATTGCATCCAGGTTATACATTTTCATTAGTATGCGTGTTCCCTGGGAATCGAACCCACAACCTTTTGCGCAGCTGACACAATGCTCTACCACTGAGCCACACAGGAGCACCAATGTTTAAAACATTATCATCCAACATAATGGCAGTTAGGCTTTCCAGGTAGTGTAAATCAATATAACGATAGTAAATATACTTGTTCCGCACTGTAAGCAAATCTATCACACCTACTGACACGCAAACAGAGCAGTAACCAGATGGTGACCCTAGTAACTGATGTGCAAGATCAAGACAAGACTATTTAAACGGGTCGTGTGAATGTATAATGCATGTGAAACCTAGTGTCACGGTCTGGCACCAACAGCCCAGATGTCAAACTACACCCATGCAGACAAAAGCATGACTGGATTTTCTTCTGTAATGTAATCCAGACATGTTTTCATGAGAATCAACTCCCAAAAAAACAACTCTGACACTAGCCGAACTGACCTGTTGTGGATGTCAATCATGCGTTTGGCGTAGGCATAACCGTAGTTAGACTCGTGGGGGGCACCGTTGTGCATCTGACACACAGAAAGAGAAAACACAAGGGTATTTGACACAATTCATACATGAAACCAAATTACACATCTGCTTCAATTTCTCACATCATGCATTTTAAACTGTTATTAGGTCCAATTTTTTAAAGACAATTGTTGACTCGCTCTGCTGTTTAGGGATGATTGTATCTATCTGACTTCCTCATAACCTCACCGTGATGGTGCGGGACAGGGCAGGTTTGTGAACAGCAAACAAGCATTTATGACATGTTAATGCAGGTGGTTATGTCTCCTAATGTTCGTAAATGTATCTCAAAGTTTCTGATATTTTTACAGCTTAGTTCCAATTAAATTAAAGAAATTTGAGATGAATTAATGGATTTCAAAAGATCAAGGAACACGCTTCGTGGTGTGAGCACTTTAAGGGAACAGTATCGAATATTTGCCATTTAGTGTGTGTGTGTGTGTGTGTGTATGTGTGTGTGTGTGTGTGTGTGTGTGACTGTGTGTGTGTGTGTGTGTGTGTGTGTGTGTGCTTTACCACGGTCTCGTCTATAGGGTAGGTGGTTTTATCTGGAAAAACACACGTAGACAGACAAGAAACGACCAGTGTGTGTGTGTGTGTGTGTGTGTGTGTGTGTGTGTGTGTGTGTGTGTGTGTATGTGTGTGTATGTGTGTGTGTGTGTGTGTGTGTGTGTGTGTGCTTTACCATGGTCTCGTCTATAGGGTAGGTGGTTTTATCTGGAAAAACACACGTAGACAGACAAGAAACGACCAGTGTGTGTGTGTGTGTGTGTGTGTGTGTGTGTGTGTGTATGTGTGTGTATGTGTGTGTGTGTGTGTGTGTGTGTGTGCTTTACCATGGTCTCATCTATAGGGTAGGTGGTTTTATCTGGAAAAACACACGTAGACAGACAAGAAACGACCTTCACCACCCCAAACTCCTGAGACATGTTCAGCACGTTGTCATTGATGTGCACGTTATTCCTCTGAAAACAACAAACACAGCTAATGAAGAGTTGAATCATTCAACAATGATATTCATAACCTTATGATACTTATGTTAATAATTACCCAGAAGTCCAGGTTCTGTCTCATGTTTCTATAGAGTCCGCCCACCATGGCGGCCAAATGAATGACGTGTGTCGGACGATGTCTCTCGAAGGCTGCTCTCGTCGCTTCAGCGCTCCTAAAGTAAATAGATTTATCATGCATGTGACACAAATGAAAACACTTAAGGAGAAGCTTCTTCTTTGTCTAAATTCCAGCTCGGCCGCTTCTGGACATTCATTAACCAACTTCATGAGGTGAAGTGTTTGAATACTACTAGCCAAGTAAGAACATTTATGATGAGTGAAAAATTCAAATGATGGATGAATATAAAACTATTCATATAAAGATGTTAATTGTGTATATAAAAACAACATATTTGACATTCATTGCAAAATATTAATTGTACACAGATATTTAAAATTGAGAGCATAGTGTGACTGACTCCATGCCATTCTCAGTGCTTCGTGGCAGTGGGCGGAGCTTGTTTGGCATCATTTACTTCTTGCGGTTCTCTGATTGGTGGAAAGTTCTTATTTGAATGCTTACATTATATATAAAGGACATGTTATATAATATGTGTTATAGCGTATTTTAATGATTGTGTTGAGTGTGTGACGTCTGATGAGTGTTTCTTACACAAGATTGGTCTCTTTGGATGACAGGAATATCCATTCTTCTCCTTCTCTCCCTCCGCCCTCCTCTTTCACCACCCGCTCTATCGCTCGCCCCACCAGCCCACTGCCCCCCGTCACCAACACACGCATCGGCCCGACTGACCCGTCCATCTGAGAGAGAGAGAGAGAGAGAGAGAGAGAGAGAGAGAGAGAGAGAGAGAGAGAGAGATGGGGGGAGAGAGAGAGAGAGAGAGAGGGACATAGAGAGAGAGAGAGAGAGATGGGGAGAGAGAGAGAGAGATAGAGAGAGATGGGGAGAGAGAGAGAGAGAGAGAGAGGGACATAGAGAGAGAGAGAGGGACATAGAGAGAGAGAGAGAGAGAGAGAGAGAGAGAGCGAGAGAGAGGGACATAGAGAGAGAGAGAGCGCGAGAGAGAGAGTGAGAGAGAGAGAGAGACATAGAGAGAGAGAGAGAGAGAGAGAGACATAGAGAGAGAGAGAGCGAGAGAGAGAGAGACAGAGAGAGAGAGAGAGAGGGGACATAGAGAGAGAGAGCGAGAGAGAGAGAGAGAGAGCGAGAGAGAGAGGGACATAGAGAGAGAGAGCGAGAGAGAGAGAGAGAGAGAGAGAGAGAGAGAGAGAGAGAGAGAGACATAGAGAGAGAGAGAGAGAGGGACAGAGAGAGAGAGAAGAGAATAGAGAGAGAGAGCGAGAGAGAGAGAGACAGAGAGAGAGAGAGAGAGGGGGACATAGAGAGAGAGAGCGAGAGAGAGAGAGAGAGAGAGAGAGAGAGAGAGAGGGACATAGAGAGAGAGAGCGAGAGAGAGAGAGACATAGAGAGAGAGAGAGAGAGAGAGAGACATAGAGAGAGAGAGCGAGAGAGAGAGTGAGTTCGATGAATACTTAAGAGGTTAAAATACATGTGAAAACAGAAACTACTGTAATAATCAAGTATTTTTTCTAAAACAGGGTATCCTTTCTGACACAACGTATGTGATCGATGGTGCCAACCGCCTCAAATTTCAATACTAAAGCAAAAACTAACAGTCTAACATGTAAAAACTTTCCAAGCAGTTATATTAGTAAGTTCGTATTCAATGCTATACATAAACTGATGGAGACAGCAGCGGGTGTATTTTAGGCTGCTGTCACTTTAAGATCCAATCACGGATCCAGTGTTCAGATACATATGATTAACTAAGCAGCTTATTAAAGCGAGTAGCTGCTGTGTGATTTTACAAAAGCTAATGAGTTGTTAAAGAAAAAAACGTAGCTGTTCTAAAAATAACTTAACCACGATTCATGTGGATTACTGCTTTTATAAAACGGTTACTACATGGACAGGTAAATACATTTATTGATTGCAAGAAATTAAGTTGTGGAGCAATATTTTTGGCGAAATTTCACAAGGTCCATTATCGATAAAAAAAGATACACTGTCATGATGAACAGGAGTAAAAAATAGCCCGGAACTTTTTTGGCCTCTGGCGAACGTTGTTTTGTTTAAAACAGAGTTTGATTTAATATATTTTCATGTTTTTTTATAAAAAAGGTCAGAGAGAGGTACTCATTTTCTGTGGTCAAGTCTTGAAGGACTGTATAGTATCTTACTTCTGAGACTCGTCAGACCAGATGATCAGCAACGGCTCAGGTGTCTCTGTAATATGCACGTTTTAAACATTTTAAAAACAGCACAGAAATGCAAAACGCAACGAAACTGTACAACAAACCCGTCTAGGGTATGTAAAACGACTGAGAGCAGCGCGAGGAGACACAAAAACACTTGGCCTGGTTTCACAGACAGGGCTTAGACCAAACAAAGATTAGGTCGTAGATAAATCAGGACATTTAGTAATATTTATAAATGCACCTTAGAGAAAAAAAAAAACATGCATCTGGAGACAAAACAAAGGCACTGATATATTTAAGATCAGTTAGTGCAAGTTTCCTTCAGTTAAAACAGCTCAGACTTACAGTTTAGTCTGAGACCGTTTTGCAAACCCGTTTGTCCAGTTTGATGAAAAGAACGGACCGACCAATGATTAATTCAGAACTAATGGCATGGCTGGTTTAATCGACAGAATTACGAAGAAACACTGATACCAGGGAAAACTTGTTGGAACCGGATTGAAATGATTTTAAGTGACTTCCGCCTTTCTTCAGCAATGTTTAGCAGAATGATTGTTAGGCAGCACAGAAAGCATAGTTGGCGAGTAATACAGGTTTAAGGAGGGCACGGGTGTGTTTGAACAGCAACTGGAATATCAATTTAAATGTGCTTTTCATGATCATCAAGCATGTTACGCTCACTCTTCCATGTTTCTTCATCGCTCTTATGTGTTAATAACAACATGCTCCTGACGCGCTCGAGCACCCCCCCCCCCCCCTGGGGACACATGCAACTCCCTCTGACCCCCCCCCCCCACCCTCCCCAGTGAATTTCCATTCAAAACAAAACCATGCAAATGCCATATTTGTTTTGGAAACGTACCATGGTGATAGTGTAGCTCCACAGTACTGACATAGATTATATTTTCATTATCGTAGCATCGCACGGTTTTTCTAAAGGTTTGTATGATCTCAGTAAAAGCAGCTTCTTTCTCTTCCTCTCTACGACTCACAATGAAAACAGAACAGGTAAAGCGAGTTTAACAGCAGACACACCCTGTAAATCAACACCCATGAGCAGTGTTGAGCTAGTTACTCAAACAATGTAATATATCACTCATTACTAGTGACATTACTTTTTCTTCACACCCCACAGAACTGTGTATCTTCTCCTCACCATTTAATCAAAATCCACCGCAGTCAGAAGTTATTACAAACACTCAATAGAGATTGATCGTGACATTCAAGTAGAAGTGTTGTATTCATCTCATTGTCATGTGTAGCTTGAAGCTAATTGTAATTCCGTTGTTACATATACGATTATATTACATTATGTATTTTATGAAATCACATGTTAGTAAGAAACGGTCTAATTTTCAAAAAATATTTGTAATTATAGTAATATAATATAGCACATGCTGATCAGAGGGATGTAGTGCGAGAGTAAAGTAAAGCCACAACTTACACAAAAGTGTCCAGATCATCTTTTTTCCTGACAAAATCAATGTAATGCAGTATTTCTATCTGCTGAATGTACGCTTTTCCATATTCCAAGCTAAGCTTGCCTGCTCTCCTGGGGGGGGGGGCATCACATGCATGTGCGAAATTATGAAAATAAATCTAGGAATTATTAGATTGTTGGATTTTAATTAAATCAGCGGGGTCGAGGCATCAAAAGTAACTGACTAACTAAGCTGTTTTAACTGTAATATTATTACTGAAAGCTTATTAGTAATTAGTTACACTAATAGTTACTGCAAAAAAGTAATATCATTACAGTAACTAGTTACTTCCCAACACTGACGATGAGGTATCAACTTCTGCATTTATGCCAAAACAATTAAAACCCTAGAAATATACTCACGCGGGATTTATAGCCTACATAACACTCCTTATAAATATTTATTTGCATATCAATGAACGCACAAATCGTACAGACTATAAAGTGATTCTACCTCACCCAAAAATTACAATTAAGAAATTCGCTGGCCCTGGTGTTGATATAATGCCTTATGCCCTTTCTTATTTTTTAGCACCACAAAAGGAGATTTTGACGCTTTTTTAACGCAAATTATCACCGAATGCGAGCGACACGTGAGTGTACATGATAGGGTTTGGTGGAAAATAAATGAAATTTAGAGTATAATCTAAAGAAAGTCCTGATCTTGACCGTTCGTCTCGACGCGTTATTGTGACCATATTAGATTAATGAAAACACGACATCAAATATACACCGCCTAGAAATCCAGTACAACAATAATGAGCTTTGTATAACTCTTAAAACACAAGATCAAATATTGTATGCAACTGGTAGGGTCTAAACGGAACAAACGGTCACAGTAGATGTTTTAGATCTGTTAATATGGGAAGAAACCAGTAAGTCACCTGCTCTCTGGAGTGTGGTCTCTGGCTCTGCGAGATCTGCGGAAATAGTCAAACTTTTCCTTCAGGAATACATTACAATGCTCTCAGCTGACTGGTTTATGTACACATACATTACCGCGGGAAAGAACGTTAGGGGCGCTGCAGCACCCCCTGGCGTGTAGCCCAAGAAATAGGGCGCGGTGTTAAAAACTAAAATTAACATTTAGTAACAGAAAATAAATAAAACGAATTTTATTAATGTGTATATTCATTAAAATGAGCAGAAAAAAGCCTACGCCTACAATAAGCAATAGTACAACATGAATTAAGTTGATTGTGAAAGACGTTTTAACTTAAACTGACTTAGGAAATCGTTTGTTGCCATGACTTTATGATCATAATATAGTGCCCAAATCAAGAATTAACGACCATTTCTACAGCCATTGCAAAGATACAGCACAGCAGAGAACGACCGAGAGCGTTTATTTACCTCAGCAGCTACGGCTTGGGAATCGATTCCAAAAAAGAATCGATTCTTCAATCCCGAGGCGTTGAGAAATGAGAGTCGATTCCATCAAAAGGAACCGACTCCTCATTCAAAGCCTTTTTCAGTTCAACAAAGCTTATTATTGGTGGCAGTGTTATCAGATTGGACGGGGTTTGAATTTGATTGTGCTCGTAAAATATTGGCTTGGTCGGGTGGTCAAAATTTGGGCTGGTTTGAGGTCGGTTTTTGTGGTTTTCAAACATATAAATTATATAGGCTAATTGGTTAACATACAAGCCCAAGTGTGCATATTCTCCGGGTGCGATTCTAGGGTGAGTGGAAATCCGGGGCTAAGCCCAAATACATTCAAATATGTGTCAAAATAAATGGGATACACGTAAAAATATAGGCTATATATGTTTAAATGATACTTTAGCTAAGTGCCTTTACTTTTTTAAAGCCATATAATTAAAAACTATATATATATATACGTTTTTTGTGGGCATGATTGTCGTGGTGGTAGTTATGTTTGAGGCCTATAATAAAAGTTTACCTCTTAGTAGCGCGCGCGTGTGTGTGTGTGTGTGCGTGTGTGTGCGTGTGTCTGTGTGTATGTGTGTGTCTGTATGTGTGTGTGTCTGTGTGTCTGTGTGTGTGTGTAGCAGAGACAGCGCGCGTCAGAGAGCTTAAAGTGATATTGATGTTGGTCTTGGGTCGGCATGAATGTGTTCGGGGGAAGTTTTATATTAATATTAATAAACTAGTGTTTTCTAAGTCAGTCAAGGATGAAGTTGCAGATCTGGTCTTGCCATCTCCTCATTAGACCCGCCTTTAATAAATGCATCTGTACGGATTACGATTATAATGAAAGAGTTTTTATTTCTATATGTTTTATTTCGTTAAGTACTAATTTAAAGCTTTCTATAAATATGTTATCATGTCTAAATTGATCAAACACGCTATGATCAGCTGGTCGTTAGCTACTTTAAAAAACTAAAACTTACATTTAACGAATAAAAAAATGCTCCAAATGTTTTTCTTAAAGTACCTTAATAAAATAACGAAATACAACCACTTTTCATACAAGACTGCAGTATTGTAATTGCTGAAACAGTGTAGTATAAGCTGTTACGTGCAGGGCTCTAGGTGTAAGCATTAATGTATTTGCCCCAATGTGATCCATGCATGGGGAATTCTTCTTGCATTATATTTATTATTTTGTCGTCTTTAAAATGTTGGGCGGGATTTGTGAGCCTTTGGGCTGTAAATCGTCTATTATCTGGCAACATGTTGTGCCTCTCAAACGGGAGACTGCATCTTACGAAGGATGCGCACATTTCAATTCACGAAAGAAAACGACTCTGTTCTGGGAACATCTACACTTGAGGACGCTCGATACAAGCCGTGTAATTACGAGAGTGGTGAGATAAAACACCAGTCTTTTTTATATATAAAAAACCTTTTTCATTTTTATATGTGTATGACCCTTCGCCTCATGCGCGCTAAAAGTGATTAGAAGTCGGATTCGTTTCCACGAAAAGGTTCTTGCAGATATTTTTAATGAACCAGTAAAAAAGGTTATTTTATGGTGGAACTGGCTTGTTTGAGCGTTAGAATAGATAATGACTTGACCATCTTGTTCTTATTTCCATCTAAAATACTTTTAATTTCTATCAGCCAATGATAATTCTAAAAGAAAGCGTCACGAGCATAGATCAGTGGCCGAGAGCGCGCGTGATTGACAGATAAACCACGAGCTCTATCAGAGTTATTGTTAATGTTCAGCTTATTTTGTTTCAGTGTTTGTTAATTTTGTGCAAAGCAAACTTAATCATTCAGCTGAACTGTGCACATTTATTTTAGACAATTCATGCTTGTTCAATTCATGCAATAATTTCACGGGCAAAGCAGACAAAATTACAATTAAAAAAATCAAGTTACTTTTTTATTTTACAAATAAAGCTTCATTATGAGGAGATTACTAGTCTTGGCGATATTAGGTTCCTTCGAAAAAAACAAGAAGAATCGAAAAAGATTCGAAAACAGTGAAGAATCGACTCTTGGAGTCGATTCCAGAACCAGGACTCGGAATCGAACAGCCCTAATCAGCAGCAACCAATCTCGCTTATTTTAATCTTTAAAGTTAGATATTTCCTAGTCTTGGAACAAAACTAATGCTTAAGGTTGATTCAGTATTAGGCTACTCTTAATGAAGAAAAAATCCCACACACAAAATCAGCAATATAATGACAAAATAGCTTATATTAAACATAAAACCTGCATTAACTGACTGAATAAGACATACCCGTGTTGTAACAAATAAATAAAACGTTTTTTGGATTTTCCCCTAACTTCAAACGAATGCTTAGTTTGGCTCATTATTGTTATTAATAATAAAGGCTATAGCCTACAATGACAAATTAATTTAGGCCTATATTAAACTTGTATTAACAATATGAATAAGGGTAATGTGTTTTACCCACATTATAAAACAAATAAATTAATTTCCCCTTTCTTTAAAACATCATAGTTTGGGGTTCATTATTAGCCCATTCATTAAAACACATCAGCCATAAAATAGTACAACGGCAAATTCACATAGGACTAAATTAAACATCTAACTTTTATTAACAAAATGAGTAAGACAGATATAGCTTACTTGCGTTGTATAAGGTCTTTTCTCCTAGAGACCACCTCTACAGCTCCTACAGCTCTGACCGTCAGCGGAGTCCAGGACACTAGATGATCCCCGGAGACAGATCCCAGTGAGGACCTCGTCACCTAGACATCCATCGGGAAAGACCACTGGGACGTCTGGCCGGAGGGGAACTGCCCCCCCGACTGAGCCAGGTTTCTCCCAAGGTGTTTTCTCCGTTCTGTCACCGATGGAGTTTGGGTTCCTCTGGCTTGCTTAGTTGGGGACACTTCATCTCCAGCGATATCATTGACTTGATTGCACAGATACTATAAACTGAACTGAGCTGGATGAGGACAGCACTGAATTCAATAATTAAAGGCCTGGGAATTGAGTGTTAAATCTTGTCATTTTACATTATTGACACTATTTTGATATTGTGCAGTTGCTTTGTATTGTTAAAAGCGCTATATAAATAAAGATGACTTGACTTCTCTCTTTTAAAACAAATGCTTTGTGGTTCATAGTTTTTTTTATTTATGAAAACAGCAACAATAAAGACAAACTAGCTTATATTAAACGAATAAATGAAACTTTTATTAACAAAAATTGCGCTTTTGGATCATAGTGTCTCGCATCACTCTTGCTGATTGTAACTCGTTTGCTGAAACCACAGGAATAGGTTTGATTCAAGCTTTACGAAGCAGGGTTTTGCTGAAAACAGATTTATATACTCTAGCTACAAACATGCATCATGTCGGACTACATATATTTATATTTTTAAACCACAGCTTTTGTGATTTGATAACTGCACTGCTTTCTCACAACCATGCATTAACCATAACTTATATTTTTTTACACATTCAAATACTCCCCAACGTGGGTTTTTACTACTTTGCTGTAAGTTTGGCTAGTGTTAATCTTAAAGGAGTCAAAGGACGCTTTTTTAAAGATCATTATTTGGTGTAACAGAATATGTTGACATACTTTAATGTTCAAAAAACACATAATTTTTCAAATACGGTACATTATTGTAGTTCCTCTATGCCACGCCTCTCTCAAACACTTAGTCCCTCCTTCCGACAAGTACAGTCTGCTCTGATTGGCCAACTGGCTCACTGTATTGTGATTGGCCGAACACCACAAGCATGAGTCGGAAATGTAACGCCCCTTTCCATAGTTGCGAGCTTCATCTCTCAAAATAAATGTAAAGACAGTTAATAATGTCCTTCGTTTTAGCATCAGTTCAAGCCCGAGAGGGGAACAGAGTCGCGAGTCAGACTCCGTGATGAAGCTCGTATGCGTTTGCACACAAGCCGCGGTTAAGACAACTGACTCCACTGTGATCTCTCTCTCTCACACACACACACACACACACACACACACACACGAAATGCATCTACTTTCAGAAGACCAAATAAAGAGCTTTTGCGTTCACCTAGAAACACACAGCGTCTCCCTGACACGACTGCATCAACACTTCTGCGTTACTGAAACCTTTTCTCGCGTAAACATTTGGGCTGCGTTATGCAAATGTTTCAACATTGTGACGTAGATATGTGGGGCTGTGTTTGAATGAGCCGTTTTAGGGGGGCGTGGCAGAATCTTAACTTTGATAAATAACATCTCTTTGGTTCTGAGACTTTAGTCTTTGCAACTTCAGGGATTTTATATATGTACAATTAGCTTGAAAGGTTCAAGGTTCAAGGTTCTTTATTATTTGTCACATACATAATCATACAGGGTATAATAGGTAGTGAAATGTTAATCAGGACAGGTCCGCTCAATGGAAAGTGCAAAAAAAAAAACAACAACAACATAATAACATAAAAGCAATAAAAACTATGAAACAAAACACGAGAGAGTATATATATATATATATACAAATATGGTGAGAATGAAATAAGAGACAAATAAGAAATAAAATAAGGGGTAAGATGTGCAAAGAGACTCCAAAGAGAAAGAAAAACTTGAAATCGCATCATATGACCCCTTTAAACCTTGGTTGAGATACTAAGAAGTGATGTTAGAAGCAGTTTATGCATTAATAAATGCATTTGAAAACCCAGCATTGTGCAGTTTTAGTAACTGCATCCCTGGAAAATGAACATATTTTTAGAAAAACTTTAAATAAGCATGAAAAGAGGGGTTAGATGGCGGTGTCCCACGAATTTGTCTTTGTAAAAATGTGTTGTTTGAACAGTCATTGATTGCTTTCCAGCATTGAACAGTGTTCAAACTCTCCACAGCCAATCAGATGTGAAGATCTTCATTTACGGGCGGAGTCATAATTGGCCACAAACCAATCACACGTCTCCTTGATGGCTGGGGAAAAAAAAAGCAAAGCTTCTATAAATATATATATATTTTTCTATTGGAAAAACATTTAGTACTTGCATGTGTGAGAATGATCACCTTGTTTGAACGGCGTGAACTTGAAGTCTGGCAGGTATTTGCGTAGTTTGGCGTTACTGGCGGTTTTCTTGATCTGACCGTCTGCTTTACTAGTGTCATACTGAGAGAGCTTGGTTAAGGTTCATTTGTTTAGAGAGTTTGTTCACCCCAAAACGATAACTCTGTCATTCAAGTTCTCCGGTTATGATGCTTATTGTTCGTTTATGTGTGAAAGGATACGATCACATCACCTTCAAAGCCCAACGCTTCAACCACAGCGTCCGCAGCAAACTTTATGGACAATTCATCCTCCTCCCCGACTAGAGAAACAAATAATGTATCTCAGATTCTCAGGAGCACTCGGTTAAGTAACTGCACATTTAAAGACATATCATTCAGTATATGCATATGTATGAAATACGTTTATATCAATATATACAAAATAAATGACACTGATGTGACAAAGTGGTTAAAGAAATTCAATAAACATTTACTTTGCCAATACTAGTAAAATCTATATACTAATAGGTTATATTTATTAAAGTCTTTGCTTACACAAGTTTAAATGCTAGATATGTTTATTGTCTAACCCTGGGCTAAATATTAATAGTATGCAGAAAAAAAGTTTGTATGCATAAAACAGGACTTTTAATTTATAAAAATGACTGGAATACACTGCTACTTTATTTTTGAAACGTATGTGCTAATTACATCCAGCTATTCATTTAAAAAAAAGATGAAGGAACTAAAACAAGCACTCTTACTAGTGATGACAAGTCCGGATATTTTCCACGAACCGGTTCTTTCGGACGGTTCAAAAAACGGTTTATCGGTTCTTTTAGGCCCTAACGTAATGACGTCATTCACGATGACGTAATGATTATAATCTATCGTCCCGGGATGAAAATACACATTCAAATGTATAAAGTCAGTAATCATAACTTCAGTCAGTTAAAACACCATAATCATGATCTTTAAAGTTTACAATTAAGTTTTGCAAGCACCCAAATACGTACAGGTAGTGATGTGCAGACGAGGATTTAAGTCTTGAGTGAATCAATTAGTTGTCATCAGGCAGAAAACATAATCCACTTACTAAACATAATCCACTGCGATTTATTTGTTATTAAATAAACGTACGTTTCGCCCTCATTCAGGTCTACCCGCGCCATAGCATTAGCACAGAATCAGTGGTCCAAAAGAACTAGCCTGGTTCAGACGTGCTGTGTCAGTCATAGAAGGCAATCACTGTTCGCTGAATCACGCATGCGCAGCATCAACAGCTCATCGGTTCTCAAATCAGACGTGTCCGAAAGAAACAGTTCTCGGTTCAGTGTACTAATGATCCGAAAACCACTGCAACCGGTTCTTGACTCGAGAACGAGAACCGCTCTAGCAGTTCGTTTGGCACACATGCTGCTCTGCTCACCATCAAAACACGTTGTCTTTCTCTTTATTTATTCCTTCTCTTGCTAGCTTGTACTTATTTGAACGACGCCTGAGACTTGGTGTTATGAGCACTTCCTCTGACTGTTTGCCTCTTCTAGATTAATCGCTTTATGTATTCCCCAATTTAAATTCGTTTTGGATAAAAGCGTCTGCTAAATGACTAAATATTCTCTCTTCACAGCAGTTCACTCAGTGTGCTGTTTGAGTAAATTAATAACTCCGGGATATTGGTTTATTTCGAGACAGAGGGAGTGTCAGGCACGTTAAGAAAGAGAATAACTTAAGTCATTTGTGGATTAATGCTTATTGGAGACGCGAACCGTTTCAAACGATTCCGGTTCACTAAGAAGATCCGGTTAAATCGAACGATTCGTTCACGAATTGGACATCACTAACTCTTACAGCCATCTACAAAATATTACAATATAAACAGCACAAATGAAACAGTCATTATTCATCAATAGTAAAGCATAAGCAATCAATTGGCATAAATACGTGACACTCAGCCCGACGTTCACTTTGAACGCGCTGACATTTGATCAATTAAATCATTGCCTTTTGAAATATAACAATCTACCCCAGAATTCATTTCCACGACGGAATAAAATAAATACAAATAATTTGACATAAAATAAGCAACTTTTTTTTCTCAGAATTCCGAGTTTATATTGTGTCAGTTTTCTATTTCCAT